>JAODAL010012512.1:0-95098 GCA_025379985.1 Phyllomedusa bahiana | reverse complement strand
GTGTAACTTGTAAAAGATACCTGGAATCTCTTGGTTTCCTTCAACCCCCAAAGCTTATTGTTCCACTACGTCACTAGAAGTGTAGACCAGGGAGAGAACCCAGTGATCACAACGAAGGGGGTACATATCACCCTGCTAGCGGCCAAGAAGTGTCTTCTACGGCACTGGCTCGACCCCACGGTTCCAGGAATTTCTGAGATTAGGGACAGCTTAAAGCAAGCTTTATATCTGGAAAGGTTGGAAACCGAGAGGAATATAGATAGGCAAAACAGTTCCTAAAAAAGTGGAAACAATTCATCTCCACCCAGTGTTCACAGGAGGAGATTGCGACAGTCGTGGATAGGTTTAAATACACAGACTACTACTTGAAGGAAAAATTAAGAAGGACTTTGGGAAATCTAGACACTGTCACACAATAGAATCCAGAGTGTGGTAGGATTGGGGGTGTTGGATGGGGATGGGTGTTGGGAAGGGGATTTATAATATTAAAAGAAAAGGAAGTCTAAAACACTTGCATTGAAACCTGTTAATCAAGTCAATGTTCAATTTCAATATGTATTTTTGATATTGGTATGATGTATTAAGTGTCTTTGAACTGTATTGGCTGAACTTCCTAATAAAACATATTTAAAAAAAAAAAAAAAAACAGACTGTACTGTTAACCTTTGAAGTTATACCAGTTGAGCTTTGGCATAGTAATGTTAATAAATAGTTTGGAAGACAAACTGTGGTTTGCAAAACTATTATTGTACAACTTTACACAGAGATTGAAGTCTTTAGGGAGAAGCTTGAGCAGTACGTGATTACTTTTTGTCCAAGCTTACTTCCCAGAAGCACAAATGATGGGCACCTCACCTTAGCCTATCAAGCTGACTGTAACCGGTCATTTCCAGTCAATTCTCACCAGTCCGATGAGGCATGACAGGTGTTCATGCGAAACACGTAGCCCATTTCTGAACATTTTATGTTTTTTACTGTAATTGTGGTTCCCAATAAATTTTTAAAACTTTACCCTATAACACACCACTTTGTATATTAGATCTATCAATTTTCCCTGATAGATAGTCCAATGCATGGCGCACCTTTAACCCCACATATAGCTTCTCCATTTGGAGATCGTTACAACCTACAGTTAAAGAAATATTAATATAGACTACCCACTGATTATAATTGGCACTATGCATAATTCTCTCTGGAGCTGTGATAAAATTAAATGCATGCATCTCTTACAGCAGACTGCATAAGGGTCTCAGTAACTGTGATCAGCTTGTTGTAAAGGCAGGAGTTGTTGAAATACCACTGTTATACATATCTCCCACCTCAATTCCTGCTTTCATGATGTACAGATGAAGTATTGTCAAGCTTATCATCTGGCACAACTAATATTACTGCATAGGACTGCATGTAAACCTAAAAAGTCCTCATAACGCAACACAAATACAAAAGAGTTCAAAGACAAATGTAAATGGTAAATCATCATGCTGTCTTATCTTTTAGGAATCTACCTCGCGCCATATTCATCTCCATCCCGCTGGTAACATTTGTCTACACATTTACCAACATAGCTTATTTCACAGCTATGACACCAGAAGAACTGATGACCTCCAACGCAGTGGCAGTTGTAAGTTATGACCTCATCACTCACATTTTGCCGGTCTGTTTTATATTTCCCTATATATGTTCTCAGCATCTTCCCCCCTTCTGTTGCTTTAGACTTTTGGTGAAAAATTACTGGGATATTTTTCCTGGATCATGCCAGTCTCAGTAGCGCTGTCCACATTCGGAGGAATTAATGGATACCTCTTTACCTCATCAAGGTTGGATGCTGCCTGTATGGTTGACCATTGTAGAATTAGCATCTAACATCTTCATTTTGTACAACGAGTAGTCAACATCCAATAAATCTAACTGCTATTTCTAGTGATTTGTACAAGGCCTTGCTTATGCTCTGCTCTGTCATTAGTTGTGTGGCTAATTTTGAAACTACCCTCCTTAACCTGAACACTTCTGGATGTCAGTTGTCTGGATTGATTGTTAGCAATGCTTTTGTCAAAGAAACCGTAAAGAGCATTTATCCACCTGTCAAACACATATCTATAGCTTAATGGCAACCAATTGCCATTGCACCGAGCTTTACCAAACTCCTGAGAGGCATACGTGCTTAGTGTTGCAGATTACTCTCATATGTATCACTGCACGACTATCCTTTTGGCAATGCTGTGTATATCAATGAAAGTTTTTAGCCAGGGATGTTCTTGATAATACTTATATTTTATGGCTCCATTCAAAATCACTAGATCTTGGCGCCAAATTATATAATATAATCAAGTCTGTTAAAGACGGAATAATATTTAGTTTCCACCAATGATTTTTTTTTCTACAATGGATTCAGATCCAAAAAGTTATGTTAGACCACATTTACACAAAAGTAATACAGGTACATATTTGCATTCATATTAAAATCACAATTACTGGCCCAACCGAACTAGACCTGAACTAACAACATCAAAGGCATCAAAGGATGAACAGACCTGCTGCTGAAAAAGGGCTTTTGGTTATAATTTGTGAACCTGTATAACAGCCTATGTGGTATAATGTGAAGTTCATTACACAATTTCAGTAGTTTTAGAAATAAAGGGCGACATGTAGGAACGGAGCGGCGCCAGATATCTGGCGTCTTTTCAGCCCGATAATCAGTGCAGCTCCGTTCGCTACATTTTTAAATGGCCCTTATGCCAATATCAGGCACCTGATTTCGGTGGGCGTGCGGGAAGCTGTATGAAGCTATAGATTTATAGCTTCAATACGGCATTTCTAGGCACATTACTGCTGGAACAGGTATACCACTTTGAAAGTGGTTTACTTCAGCCAGAAATGTCGTACTAGCCTAGAATGCGCCTGATTTATGACCCGTTGTAGATTGGGTTCATAAATCAGGTGCATTCTAGGCTATTATTGTGCATTTAAATGTCAAATTTCATACATGCCGCCCCAAATCTTCCAGCACTCCCTACTGGTTCAGTGTCTTCCCAGAGTTAGCTTTACTCAAATGCATCCTAGAAGGTGCCATATTTGCACAGGATATAGTACATTGTTTTGATGTAACAAAGTGCATCTTATAGGAGCCTTTTATTAACACATCTGACAACAAGTAAGACTGTTTCTAATGTTTATGTAGTTCTCCATCTAGCGAGAGGGGAGAGTAATGGCTGACTTTAGAATGAGACATGATAATTCACAATTCAATGTCCCCTAGGAATGTGTTGAGTCATTCCGTGACTCTATGATAAAGACATTCTGGACTTTTGCACCATGATGCAATGTTTTTTTGCGTGTTGCACCAATTTTCTAAATTTGCAATAGATTTGAGTCAAGGCAGCATCTCCCCCAAAATGAAGAGTCACCCATATATAAACAGCTTCAGCATTCTTGGTCTCATCAGTACAGAGCAGGTTTCTGGCTGGCTATAAGAGCTCAGTTACATTTCCTTTTTTCCTAGGGAGTCTCTCTACACCAGTTTAATGCTCTACAAATGAGAAACATTTCCCCTCTAGAATTACTTTAAAGGACTCTCTCCCAACCACCCTGAACTCAACTCTGTACTGATGAGGGCAAAAATGCTGAAGCTGTTCTTCCTTTTTAAGATTCTGACTTTGCTCAAATCACTAGTCATGTTTCAAGGTTTTCTCCTGGGACTTTACTTACACGAAAGTCAACCCAGATAGGTGGCTCTAGGGCACCAGCTTTCGTACTTCTTTTCAAAAGACTATTTACATACCTTTTTTCCCAGGGGACATTGCACAGCTTATTAGACCCCATCACCAGTCTGGTGTGTACCAGATAATACAGTAGGACAGAGGTTGAGTCACCAGCATAGAAAAGTAACTCACCACACTTCTTTACCCAGCATAAATGCCTTTGACATTTTATGTATAGGAAACATAAATAAGAAAGGGATAATCAGGTCTTAGTTGCTGCCTTTTGAGCCTCACCTGTTGCACAGTGATCTACGCTATAACTGTTCAATATTTCCACTAATCTTCCCATTTTAATATAGCACTCTAACCTGATCCTCATAAACACAAATTGTGATCTTTCTACCTAATAATGTAACTGCCGAATTATATTACAATATTTTCTATGTTAACATTAAGCCATCATGACCTTGTCAATGATCTGATTTTCTCAAACACCGCTTTATAATGTCCACTGTTGAACACTTTTTGCATTTTGTACGTTAAATTGGTCCAAAATTCAGAAAAATTTCTTTAAACAGCACATTGTTAATATATGTTACTTATAGATCTCTTGAATAGTTGAATAGTTGTATTGTTATGCAAGAATTGTGAGGCAGGAGTTTGGCATATTCAAGAGCTGCTGACACTCTGCTCATTAGCCACTGGAATAACAACTGACTGTCCTTGGGGAAAAGGCTGTCAATTAGCAGTGGATGGGTGGAGGGAGCCAATTTCTAATGAATATAGCAGATTCCTGCCGTGCAGAAATTGTAGTATACTGCAACTATGGGAGTGTGAGTTCACCTAAACTGCATAGCCACACTTAAGGGTTTGTCCCATCTCCATAGGTAGCGTATGCAGCTACCCTGTTTCCCTGAAAATAAGACATTGTCTTACATTAATTTTTGCTCCTAAAGACGAGCTAAGACTTATTCTTAGGGGATGTTTTTTTTTCTATGAACAATAATTCACATTTATTGTTGAACAAATAATCAACATGTATTAATATACTGTAGTGATTTCATCACAAACTTTAGCATAAGCAACCAAACTCTGAATTGCATAAAAAAAAATGCATTATGTTTTATTTTCTGGGGTGTCTTATTTTCAGAGAAACAATGAATACCTTAAAATGAAGTGGTTGCAAAAGGCAGAGTTTTACTTTGATGCTGCATTCACACATAGCGCAAATGCTTTACATTTTCTGTGCAGAATTGCACTCATAAAATCAGCAGCAGATCACTGTACAAGACATGCGGATGAGATACAATTAATGTTGTTGTTGCAAAAAAGAATTTAGTTCTTGCTCTTTCCATAGGCTATGCTTCTCCGGAGCTCGAGAAGGCCACTTGCCCAGCTTGCTGGCCATGATCCATTTTAAATACTGCACCCCAGTACCTGCTCTGCTTGTTTGTGTAAGTATGCTATTCATAGTACAGGGTGGGCCATTTATATGGATACACCTAAATAAAATGGGAATGGTTGGTGACATCAACTTCCTGTTTGTGGCATATTAGTATATGGGAGGGGGAAAACTTTTCAAGATGGGTGTTGGCCATTTTGAATTCAGCCATTTTGGATCCAAATTTTATTTTTTCCAATGGGAAGAGGGTCATGTAACGCATCAAACTTATTGAGAATTTCACAAAAACAATTGGTGCTTGGTTTTAACGTAACTTTATTCTTTCATGAGTTATTTTCAAGTTTATGTCCATTTATAAAATGTGTTCAAAGTGCTGCCCATTGTGCTGGATTGTCAATTCAACCCTCTTCTTCCACTCTTTACACACTGATAGCAACACCGCAGAAGAAATGCTAGCACAGGCTTAGGGCATGTCCCCACGACACGGGTTTTCGGCCGGTTTTTCAGCCGGTTTGCGGTGTTTCAGACCGAAAATTAGCACAATTGTGCTCTATGGAAAACCCGTGCAGCAGTCCCCACTGCTGGGGTCCGGCGGCAAAACATTGGAGAAGCACCATCTTCCGTCCGGTTTTCGGACGGAAGATGTGCTTCTCAATGGGAGGGGGGAGGGCTCTTCTCCGTTCATCGCGGAGAAAAGCCGTTCCCCCCCCCCCCCCGGCCGTGGGGACGGGCGCAAACCAGGACCAATACCGGCCAGATTGTCCCGCGCCGTGTAAACGCGCCCTTACAGTATCCGTTGTTTCAGATGCTGCACATCTCGTATCTTCACAGCATAGACAATTTCCTTCAGATGACGCCAAAGATAAAAGTCTAAAATGTATAGTGTCTAAATAATTTCTGCTGTCCAAAGTGATTTTTTGTAAGAGTCCCACCATTTTATTAGACATAAAATATACATTTTAGTATTGCAAAACAAAAAAGCACCTCTTAAAGCAGATCTCAGCAATGGAAGAGACATTTTTTGGGTGCAGGCTTTAAACGTGTTGCAGACATTATCTCTGATTGTCCCATTTACCTGAATGAGGCTTGCAGAAAATCCATGCACATACCACAGATCCTAATCTGATGTATGGAAGTAAATTTTGAAAGTGAGAAATCTGACATTTAATCCTCGGCAGAAATCCGAGACAATATTTTGGATTTTTGCAGATGATTTTTACTTACCAGAGGCGGTATTCCTAACCCGCATCACTCCTGCCATAGTGGATTCCAACGAGGATCCACTTAAAAGAATGGACATGTGTGAACTACAGCATGGACCAGTCATTCAAAAGAATAGCTGTCGGATTACGTAAGGATTTTATCTCCTTAAAGGGGTTTTCTAACCATGCTGTTTTACAGAGCCACAGGCAGCTTCATACTCACACTGCCTAGTCAGGTTGTGGGTGGTTCTACAGTAACAGTTGGCATATAAATTCTGCTGTTCAAAGCAGATTCTATTGTTGTGACATGACTGCTGGATGTTTGTTAATAGCAGTGTATAAGGATACAAAGCTCTAAGGATTAAAACTTGTCATTACTTTAGATAAACAAGCTTCTGTGATAAACCTAAAACTCAGCTGGGAGTGACTCACCATAGATGGACTGACTGACTGACGGCAGCATAGAGCAATGAGAGATAAGAGAGAACAGGGAGAGGTGGTCAGTAACCAGAGAAACTTGTGTACTCTAAAAGGATATAACATCTTCTTTATTTCCAAAGTCAAATCAAAACAGCAATGTATATGGTAATAGTCTTCATTTACCTTTCTCAGCATGTTAAAAGCTAGTCATTCTGGTGAGAAACCCCTATTGCAGGTAGTTTGCAACTTTTTTTTTTTAAATCACTTGCCATCCTTGGCAAATGGAGTGAAAAGTGTGTAGATACAATAGAAACTGGATTTGTTATGTAGAATTGAAGAAAATGAGGCAAATTTTGTCACAAATCTTTTATTACCCCAATGTCTAATGGTTAAAAATGCACACATGTATTGTGATGCATGCATCGCTTAAGAAATTTAGAGAAAAAAATCTCAGCTATCTTCTATATGATACAGCAAATTAGCAAATGGGAGCTAACCCCTGTTGTACTTTTTGGTTTGAAGTTAATGGCCAAAAACACATAGCCTACATTAGTTAATGCATTCACTCTATTTTTTGGCACGTGAAGTAAGCTTCTGTTATAAAATGTGTTTTTTGATAACTCTTAACGTCTGACATTTCATTTTTCCGTTTATACCATTTTACCCACCAAGTCAATGTCTGGCACCAGGACCACACCATCCGTGAGACAAATGGAGCTTTTTGCCTTGGGTGGCCTTCTAGCAGGACCGTAGGGGGTAGTCATCTATCCATTTAGCACATAGTCCTGCACATCGCTGTACACATTTGGGTCTGAGAATTATTGTACAATGCATTCTTCGTTAACAAAACTGCAACTTACAATGATCCCTGAGCACAAATTTATGCAGGAGACAGCTGGGAGATCTGCAGAAATAAGGTAACATGTCCAGATCTGCATGTCCTGAAGTCAGATGGCACACTATGGTATAGACAGAGGATTGCAAAAGTATTCATACTTTCTCATTTTTAACCATTACCGCCATAAACTTAAATGTATTTTATGTGATAGAGCAACACAAAGTAGAAAATATTTGTGAAGTGTAAAGAAAATGATATATGCTAATTAAAAAAATGAAAAGTGTGGCGTGCATATGTATTGACTCAGGGGGGCTGAATGCTTTGTCGGACTACCTTAAGCTGCAATGACAGATGCAGTCTGTTGGGGGATGTCTCTGTCAGCTTTGCACATCTAGAGGCTGGAATTTTTGCCCATTCACCTTTGCAGAATAGCTGTAGCTCAGTCAGATTGGTTGGTGAATGTTTGTGAACACCAATTTTCAATTCATGCCATAGATTGTGAATGGGATTTGACTGGGGATTCATTTTAACACATGAATATGCTTTGATTTAAACCGTTCCATTGTAGCTTTGGCTGTATGTTTAGGGTCGTTGTCCTACTGGAAAGGGAACCTACACCCCCAGTCTCAAGTCTTTTGCAGCCGCTAACAGGTTTTCCTCCAGCATTGCCCTGTAGCTCCATCTATCTTCCCATCAACTCTGACCAGCTTCCCAGTCCCTGCTGTAGCAAAGCATTCCCCCAGCATGATGTTGGCACCACCATGCTTCACAGTGGGAATGGCGCGTTCAGGGTGATGTGCAGTGTTAGTTTTCCTCCATACATAGGGCCTTATGCATGAAAACTGTCTAGCATTAGAACTGTCTTTGTTGCCTATAGCAACCAATCAGTTTATCTTTTATTTTTCCAGATCACTATATGAAATGAAAACGGAACTCTGATTACTATGGGCAGCAAAGATTGTCTTACTGCTAGACAGTTTACATACATAAGACCCATAATGTTTGGCTTTTGGGCCAAAAAGTTTAATTTTGGTCTCTTCTGACCAAAGCACCTTCTTCCACATGCTTCCTGGGTCCTCTACATAGCTTTTTGCAAACTGCAACTGGGAGTTCTTGTGGCTTGCCTTCAAATATGGCTTTCTTCTTGCCACTCTTCAGTGGAGTACACGACTAGTAGTTGTCAAGGGGACAGGTTCTCCCACCTGAACTGTAGATCTTTGCAGCTCCTCCAGAGTGAACCTGTGCTTTTTTTGTCTGGGCCCTTACTTTCGGTGGATGCCCATGTCATGGTAGATTTGCAGCTGTGCCATATTCCTTCCATTTACTCATGATGGATTGAACAGTGCTCTGTGAGATGTTCAGAGCTCGGAATATTTTTTTGCAAACCTAACCCTGAAATACACTTTGCCAGCACTTTATTTCTGAGCTGGCTGGTGTGTTGCTTGGTTTTTATGATGCTGTTTATTCACTAATGTTCTCTAACAAACCAGCTGTAGTTATACCGAGAATAAATTATATACAGATGTACTCTATCTACTAATTAGGTGACTTCTAAAGGCATTTGGTCACACTGGATTTTATTTAGTGGTATCAGATAATAGGGGGCTGAATACATATGCACGTCACACTTTTCAGTTTTTTTATTGGCAAACATTTGGAATAGTGCATATCATTTCTTAACAATTCACAAATGCTTGCTACTTTGTGTTGCTTGATAACATAAAATATTAAATTGTAAAAATGAGAAACAGTTGAAGGGGTATGAATACTTTTGCAACCCACTGTATGTTTGTGTGTCTTGTATGTGTACACATGTTGCATGTATGTATGTCTGTGTGTTTTTTTGGATGGTTTTGGTATAATGTATCCTGTATGTAATTCTCAGTACCAGCTTTAATTCTGTTAGGACTCATTCATACCTATTTTCCTGTATCCGGGACTCGGACGGCCCGGGGATGAATCCCCCGGTGGGCCCCCCCCCCCCCCCCCCCCCCCCCCCGCCGCTGTGGGCCCCGCAGGCACTGCCGCCCTCCCCGGGCCCGTCCAGGGCATTCCGGTCACGGAGGGCCCGGGACCCCTCCCAGGCCCAGAAACCGGCCCGGCAGTTGGGGACTAATGTCCCCGACACCCGGGCTGCGCGGTGTCAGCGGAGCAGAGCGCCACAGCGCAGGCTCCCCCTGACGGGCTTGGCAGGCGGGAGGCATTAGGCCTTCAGCCTGCCGGGCCCCGGCCCCTTTCTGTTGATTGTAACCCCCGGGCGGGTGAATTGTCATTTTTCATGGCCAAAGAGCCCCCAAAATGCGGGCCCGGAAAGGGAGCCGAGCGGGGAGCCGGGGGCCAGCGGCCGGGGGATCGGAGCGGCAGGAGCTGGATTCAGGTGAGTGGCTGTTTGGTTTTTTTTAAAAGGGGGCCCCTGACTACTCAAGAGGGGGCCCTGGACTGCCTACAAGGGGGCCCTGGCTACCCACAAGGGGGCCCTGGCTACTCAAGGGGGGCCCCTGGCTCCCACAAGGGGCCCTGGCTACCAAAGGGGCCCCTGGCTACCACAAGGGGGCCCTGCTACCAAAGGGGCCCCTGGCTAAAAGGGGGCCCTGGCTTAAAGGGGGGGCCCTGGCTATTAAAGGGGGGCCCTGCTAAAAAAAGGGGGGGCCCTGGCTATTAAAGGGGGCCCTGGCTATTACAGGGGGGGCCCCTGGCTATTAAAGGGGGCCCTGGCAATTAAAGGGGGGCCCTGGCTATTAAGGGGCTCCTGGCAAACTAAAGGGGCCCTGGCTATTAAAGGGGGGCCCTGGCTTATTAAAGGGGGCCCGGGCTATTAAAGGGGGGCCGGGCTATTAAAGGGGGCCCTGGCTACAAAAGGGAGGGGCCCTGGCTACCACAAGGGGGCCCTGGTACTAAAGAGGGCCCGGGGCATTAAAGGGGGCCCCCGGGCCCAAACAAAAGGGGGGGTCCCTGGCTTTTTAAAGGGGCCCCCCCTGGAAAACTAAAGGGGGGGATTGGCTACTGAAGGGGGGCCCTGGTTACTAAAAGGGGCCCGGGGTAAAAAAAAGGGGGCCCCTAAATTTACAAAAAGAGGGGCCGGGACTACTAAAGGGGGGCCCTGACTAACTAAGGGGACCCCTGATACAAAAGGGGGGGACCCTGGCAAACCCAAAAATGGGGCCCCTGGCTTTAAAAGGGGGGCCCCCTAGCTATTTCAAGGGGGGCCCTGGCTTCCAAAGGGGGGGCCCTGGTTTTTTAAAGTGGGGCCCGGGGCAAATTTAAAGGGTGGGGTCCTGATTTTACTCAAGGGGGGCCCCGGGTTACAAAAGGGGGGCCCCTGGTTAATTAAAGGGGGGCCCTGACTACTCTAAAGGGGGGGCCCTGGCTAACTAAGGGGGCCCTGGCTAACTAAGGGGGCCCTGATTAACTAAGGGGGCCCTTTAAAATACTAAAGGGGGGCCCCTGGAAAACCCTAAGGGGAGCCCTGATTTCTTTAAAAAGGGGCCCGGGTTTAAAAAAAGGGGGGCCCCGAAAACCAAAAGGGGGGCCCCGGGAAAAAACAAAAGGGGGGCCCTGTTAACCTAAAGGGGGCCCCTTTGACTACCCAAATCCCTAAAGGGGGGCCCTGATTTACCACACACTAGCAAAAGGGGGGCCCTGACTTCCTCCAAAATAGCAAAAGGGGGGGGGGAATAAACTTCCTGCACATGCTAAAGGAGGCCCTAACGGGCCGGATGCCCCCTAAAAAAGGGCCCCTTTAAACTGCCTGTATATACCTAAAGGAGACCCCTGACGTCTTACAAACCAAGGGTGCTTTCAAAAGGTCAAAAATGAAAACAAAACCGCACCCGGGTTGTAAAAGCCCCCCTAAAGGAGGGCCCAAAAACTGCCGGGTATACTACAAAAAGGGGGCCCCCAAACTGTTTGGGCAGCCTATAAAAAGGGGCCCCAAAACTACCTACAGTCTACCTAACGGGGGGTCCACCAACCAAAATTTTAAACGATCTATTTTTCCAAACCAACCCTTTGCTTTTCTACCTGGGGGGCTATTTCCCTTACCCCCCCAGGGCTAGGTACCCCACCCAGCCTGTCGGGGGTTTTGGCCTACTAAATTAAATCCAGCGAGGTCTTCCTCCCAAAATGGCCTACCCCGTTACCTGGGGACCTTGCCCATTGCCTCCCTACCAAAGAGCCCTTTTACCTACCGGAATTTTTAGGAGAGGCAGCACCCCAAAAATTTTTTTACATTAAAGGGGCCCAGTACAAACCCCGGTCGCGGGGGGCGGCTTTTCTCCCCCGATAAGCGGAGAAAAAGCCCTTTCCCATTTCCCACATAGACATATTCATCTTTCTACCCAAAAACGGTCGAAGAATGAACATGTTAAAAATTTTTTGGGAAACCCCCAGCGGTTTGTAAAACCGCCGGGGGGAAAAAACCCGTGGGGTGGGGGATTTTGGTTTTGTGCGGGGTTTTTCCATAGGGGGCCCCTTTTTAAAAAGTTTTCCCCCTTTTTTTAAGAAACCCTTTTTTAAAAACCCGAAAACCAAATAAAAAAACCGGGGTTGAAAAATCTGTTCCGGGGGGAAACAACCCCCTTTTTACAAGCTGTTACGGGACTATTTTAAAACATTGTATCAAAGTGTTTTGGGTCTTCAGTGTATTTTTCCCCAAAAAAAAGTTTGTAAAAACCAATTTTTTAAAAAAATTTTTAGGGGGGGTATTCACTTTTTTGGAAGTACTTTTTGTTCTTTTTATAGGAACACTTCTCTAGTCCTTGGTGCTTGGAGTAATTAAAGTATCTTATCTTCTGTATATATTGGCACTGCACAGTTCTCTAATCCTGTATGCTGTATTCTCAGTATCTTCTCTTATTCTGTATATATGGACACTGTGCAGTGTCATTTTTCTAATCCTGTATCCTTGGCAGGGCCACCCCGGGGGCGGGCGGCGCCCGGGGATGCCGAGACCCCCGCTCACCCGAGGGGGGGGGTTCCCGCCCCCCCGCCTCGCCCCCCCGGGGGAAAATTACCCCTGACTCTCCCCCGGGCCGTTGTAAAACAGCCCCCAGAGCAGTCAGCAGCTGCACCCCCACTCGCTTTGTAGCGTTGGTAAAAAGGGGGGAGGCGGGAGGGATCGTTCCCCATCCTGCCTTTTCACCCCTTATGTATTAGGTCACGGGGGGCGAAAGGCTTTAAACCCGCCTCCGGGCAAAGCTAATCACTCAACCCCGGCAGTTTCTGCCACCCCAGGAGATCCCTGGGAGTTGGTAAAGGGCATAACGGCGTGATAACGTACGCCGTTTAAACCATTTTGCGAGCAGCCCCCCGGCCTGGGGGGCAGGGCCCCTTTTGGAGGAGAGGTGATTATTCTTTTTTTTTTAAATTATCATTATTTGCAGGGGCTGCAAAACCGGGGCTTTTGGGGCTACAAAGGGGGCTCCTTTTCGGGCCTAAAGGGGGCAACTACCGGGGTTTATGGGGGCTACTCCCGGTTTTAAAGGGGCCTATCTGCTAGGGGGGGGCTACGGGCCTGATTTTATGGTGGTTACTAAAAGGGGTTTACTATCGGGATATAGGGGTTTTTTTCCTTACTAAGGAGTATTCCCTTTTTTTAAAAGCAGTACTATAGGGGCTTTTAAACCTTAAATAGGGGCTATTCCCTGGCTAAAGGAGTTACACAGGGGCTACAAACCGGGCTTAAGGAGCTACTACATGGCTAAAAGGGAAATAAAATTTTTTATGGGGGCAAAATTTATCTGACTAAAAGGGGTTTATTACCGGGTAGGGGGGCTACTAGGGGGGTTACTACCTGGCTATGGGGGGGCTACAAAAAGGGGATACTATTTTCCCCATAGGGGGCACGGGGGGGCTTGCTACAGGGCTACGGGGGGTTCTCCCGGGCCACAGGGGGCATTTACTTTGGCTACAAGGGCATTTTAACATGGCTACAGGGGCAACTATCTGGCTAAGGGGACATTTTTCCTTTTGGCTACAGGGGCAATTTATCTGGCTACAGGGGCTACTACTTTATTACTGGGGGTTTACTGTCTGGTTACGGGGGGCTTTTTCCCAATGCAAATAAAAGGGGTGCTATAGAAAGGATTTTGGTTATGGGAGATAAAAATTGGAAAGAAGTCCCTTGATAAAGTGGGAAAATACGTGTTTGTTTTTGTAACATCTACAGTAAAAGAGTTGTCCCCCAGGAAAAGCATCATGGCGGTCGGGGACCGTTTTGGAGAAGAAGAAGAAAAAGAGAAACAATCTTCAAAAGAGGGTCCCCATGTAAGTGCCTGGATGTAACTTTACTGTAATCGCTTATATGTCTGCACAGCCTGTGTACAGCTGGTATCCATCTCTGTATGGTCACAGTATGCCGGTTATATAGGATGTATTATAATGGTTTGTATTCAGTAATGGTATTGTGTATTATTCAGTCACTATGTGGTGGCGATATGTGGTCATGGTGTTGCGGTATTCGGTCACTATGTGCTGGTGTTATGTGGTCTTAGTAGGACATTGGTACTATTAGCCTGGGATTCTGGTTTTGTGTAACAATGTTATTTGGTAACAGTATGACTATTATTTAGTAGTTTTATACGTAGCACATTGTGTTAAAGCTTTTTGTATATTTGGCTGATGGTGAAGCAATGTGTGGCATCGTGGCGCATTATGTTACGGAGATGGCGGAGGCGAAATTTCTTCACCTCACCCTGAGTGCAGTTTAGCCTAGGAACGGCCCTGATCCTGGGGTATCTGTTCCTATTCTGTATATATGGGCACTGCACATTATCACTTCTCATGTCCTGTATGGTGGGTGTAAGTCCAAAATCTGTTCTTATTCTGTATATACGGGGATTGTACTGTACCACTTCTTCAGTCCCGTATGCCAGGAGTAAATAGCAGTCCGCTATTATTCTATGCATATGGGTGCTGCACCACTTCTTTTATTCTATACACTGGGTAAAAATCTCAGTATCTGATCATATTTTGGTTATGTATCACTGTACAGCAGGGTTGCCATCCCTCTGTAATTTAACGGACAGTCTGCAAAAGAATTTGTTTAGCCATCTGTAGTATCTGGCGGACAAATCCTGCCAGTGAGTTTGTTTTTATTAAGTTTCCACTGTGCATGTGCCAGTACAAGACATGTGCAACTATGGTACAAACCATGTTGTCAGCCTTTCCTGCATTGCAGGGACTAATCAGGAATTAAAACACGCCAATGCTCCTGTTGTTCTCCACCAGTCATTATTTACATGGCAGCATAATAATGCCAGTAAGGAAGGCATGCTAAGTAAATAGATTGGCGGTTGTAATAACTACTGAACAATCCCTTTAATTTTTACAGTGTTCCTGATTCAAGGGCATAATGTTGAGGGCATGATTTGCTGTCCAACCAGGGCATGAGATATATGTTCACAAAAACAGTATGAATGTAGCCTGAGTCTATATTTTAGGTTCAGGTCTGGGTGATGTTTTTATTTGGGGCTCTGGTCTGAGGTCAGTATTTATTTTAGGGTTTGGTCTGGAGTCTTCATGTATTTCTGGGTCTGGTCTAGGGTCTATCTGTATTCTGGGGTCTGCAAAATCCTGCAGCATGTTTCACATTTTTATCCTGAGTGTGTGCACAGGATCTATGATTTACTTGTTTGGAATCAAATTCTGAAATTGTCCCCACTGACAAACTGAACTAATGTTCTGTGATGCCCTTGAAACAGTTCTGCCCTCTCCCTTCCTTCATTGTCCACCACCTGCAGCTAGTCAAACTGTTTTACCAGCTGAATGACTGCTGGTCCCTGTGGCTAGGTCACAGTTAGTATCCAGTTCCCATTATGCCCCTTCTAACAGTGGCAGCTAATCCACTAGACGTGGCTTTAAATGGGGAGCCAGACAGGTACAGCAGAGGATGCAAATAAATAATGTCCAGCACTCAGGGTGAGTTAGATGGTGTCTGAGGAATGGATATTTCAATCTGGATATAAATCGAACAAAAATTCCACTCACTTTTTTCATTCAGTAGTAATTATATTTTAAAGTTCATGGTACAATATCCATAAATCTTAGTCGGTGAATTCAAACATACAAATAATTTCAAGGCGTAGGGATACAAAGTCTTAAAAAGGTTATAGTGACTCAGAGGTGGTATGTGATGTTTCGATTAGTCATACAAGTCATGTAAAGTTTCAGATAAGAACGGTAGCTTAGAGGATGATTGGATACAGCAAAAGATATGTGGAGAATGCACAAAGGATAAGGGTCGGTGGATAAGCCTGGAATGTGGGGCTGCCAATTATGCATTGGTTATTTGGTATAAGAGCGCATAGTGCTTACTGGTAGAAATCAGAGGAACGCTGGCAATCCATGAGTGCCGTGGAATTTTTGTGTGATTCACACAGAGGATGCCATGTCATAGCAGTAGATATCATCCCAGTGTGGAGGGGAACTTCTAGGAAGGTTATCTTCTGCATAAACTTCTGCTCTGTTGATTACATTTATTTTAGTGTCCCACTGTTTGCTTCTAGTGTTAGACAGGATTTTAGAAACAAGGGGCGGCATGTATGAATTTTGTCGCCCATGCGCCAATTTTATTGCGCACATTAGTAGTGTAATATGCATCTGGATCTATGAACCTGTTCTACTGCTGGTCATAGATTTAGCACTTTGTAGTTACAAAGCGACACTTCAGGTTCAGGTAAACCACTTTTAAATTGGTCTTCCTGTTCCAGCAGTAAAGCATCTGGATTTGCCGATAAACAGTCATAAATGTGTAGATTCA
This sequence comes from Phyllomedusa bahiana, assembly GCA_025379985.1. Classification (NCBI taxonomy): domain Eukaryota; kingdom Metazoa; phylum Chordata; class Amphibia; order Anura; family Hylidae; genus Phyllomedusa; species Phyllomedusa bahiana. The sequence continues at coordinate 78,780 of JAODAL010012512.1, read as the reverse complement.
TACGGTTATAGTGCGACACGCCTCCAGAATGCCCCCGATCTCAGGCGCATTACAAAGTGCCCCGGGCGCTTTATAATGCACTTATTTTTGGAGTGTGCCTGCTCATACATTGAGCGCACAGGGCAGCCCCGTACATACATGTCGCCCAAGATGACTATGTGGATATATTGGGCGACATCTATGAATTCACCTGCGCCATTTTTGTAACTTGGCACCGCCAAACGGTTCTAAATAGATATAGAGGAGTGTATAATACAACAGTATGAATGAAAGTGTTATGCGTCAAACACTCAAAAGGTCACATGTATGAAAACCGTCTAGGTCTAAAACTTACTTTGTTGTCCATAGTAACGAATCAGAGCACCCCTTTCATTTCATATAGTGCTCTGGAAAAATTAAAGGGGTGCTCTGTTTTCATTCATGTGGCCCAAAATTGTTGTATATAGTGTTATGCATCAAACTTTGGGCGAACTTAATAGCTGGATCAGGGGAATAAAAGTTAATTGTCAAGACAATTGGCTGCAATCTTTTTCAATTCTAGTATATTTGTATTGTCATTTTTTTCATGAAAGATCTATATCTATATAATGAGGAGTTTAGTGCTTCGCTTGGAAACTCCTTACAATGTTTCAGTAGCTGTACTAGTTCTGCCACCTCATTCTGCAGCCTCACTTTTTTTGCTCTTCAGTGATGGCCAGTGACAGTTTTATAGATTATGTAAATTTTGGCATGAATGTTCCTTTTGCAACAGAGCGATTCAGTCCTCCACTGCCAATGTAGCACCGTGTCCTACACTATGAATCTTGGTAAAGTAGAGGGTACTGTTCCCAAAAAAAGAGCCTGTCAAGCTTCAGTTTATTTACCATCTTTCTTATCCTTTTGGGATTCAGTTCATGATGGGAGAGTGGCTGTCTTCTACATGTTCTTTGACAGGGCTCTCTCATTCAAGGGTCTCCAGAGTGCTCCTGACAAAGTTAGAGAATTAATCAGCATTTAGTTTGCCTATTAATACAGGCTGTTTCCATGCCAGATTTCATTATGATGTGTTTCCTAATGAGGTGTTTAAGTTCTTGTTAATATTTTGACATTTTTGCTTCCTTATTCCTTCCTTGTTATTGGACAGTTATTGGTATATGCTGTTATCCACTATCTAGACAACTTTTTTATTGTCAGTTCAGCTGATTACCCTATGTGTCTGTACCTATTTCATTCTTTCTCTATCTGGTTTGACATTTTGGGGTTCTGCTGTCACTGAACAGTATGATGGGCTCAGTGGCAGTCTTCTCCTTTATGGGTTTGTTCTAATGTTTGCTATTTACTCGCTTTTTCACCACATATTTAGGTTACAAGAAGCAATCAATCTTATCTTGGGGTCCCACAAGGTGACCCCGAGGAAGGGGTTCACTTGCAGCATGGGTTATTGGTTTTCATCTGCCACATGATACCTATATTACATGTTCATCAGATAGCTTTCAATGGCAAGGCCCTGTATTTCCCAAGCCCATCATTGAAGCCGTATAATTGGTTTTATTATGGCTGACTTACACACTTAGCAGTCCTTTGTGAAAACTTTCAATGGAAAGACTATTTGGAGGTCAGATAAAACTGACAGCCCTTCTATGCATCTCTACAGTGATGCTGTCGGTGCTTTTGGTTCCATGGCAGTATTAGGCTCCCCCTAGAGTGCTGATGCCTGTCTGAAAATTGAAAATCGAGGGGTTGATATAGGAATCTTTCCATGCTAGAACTATTCTATTTCCCATTGTAGGTTGAAATGAAATTTGGGTTTACCATGTGACCAATTAGTCTGCCCTTTTTTATACTGACAACAAGTGGGTTGAATATTGTGCTAATATTCCTTAATTAAATCCAATTTGGATAATTTTATTTCCATTTTTGAGAATGTTATACCAGTGTGGTTGAAGGTTGTCACTCATACAATCTAGTTTGAGGCCTGTGTTGTAGCTGGGAACCAAGTTAACTAGACACTTGCTCAATGCCAGGGTTTTCTCTCTCTGGAAGGTCCCTGGATTGGGTATTGGCATGTCATTGTCAGCAGGAAGGGCACACTAGACCCCTGCTCTTGCCTTATGGCATTAATTAAAATAACACTGGTCTTTTGTCTTCAGGATGTGATTCAAGGAGAGATGGCGTATCAGTCTAGGCTATTCTTTATGGTGCGGTGGTACTTGCTGGAAATTTTCTGTTGCCATATGCTCATACTTATAGGTCAGTCAATTAAGTATTTAGAAAGGAGTCATGGATAATTCTGGTTGATGGAAGAACAACCCAGAAAAAAGTTTCAATATTATGTAGTTCCAATAAATGCTGTGGCTGGTTGCAGTGACACTCTACATATATGATTACTTATATTGTTCTCATTAGTTGATAAATATCCGTGAGTTCTGTTTATTAGATGTAAGTGTGTATCTAATCAGCAGGCCCGGGCATAGAGTTGGCACTCCAATTTATAGTGAACATAAAAAATATTGCATTTCTTTATTTCATCCATATTGTTTAAAAACACTGATAGCGATGTTTTGGGCAGAAGCCAATTCTGCGGGCCCAAATAAAAAAAACACAAAGGGCGACATGTATGAATGGCACTGCACCGTTTTCTGGAATACTTTGAGCCAAAAAACCTGTTGTAGCCCTGTCTGCCAGATATATAGTTGTATGCCAAACTCTGGAGCATGCTGCGTCAGACACAATACTTATATGCGGCAATTCTACGGGGGCGTGACGTACCAGATTTATATGATGCACCACATTCATGAATGTGTCATGCCAAAATGTGGCTCGAAAGAGTCTGACTGATCCATACCAGTTTCATAATGACGAGGCTGAGACAAACTTTGGTACATTCAGACTCTATGCGGCATACATAATAACGAATGCTATACTAACTTACAGAGAAGTTCGACTGTGCAGGCGGCGCCATTTTTATACACATCCCCCAAAATGTCTAAAGCCTTTTGGATACAGTCTTGTAGAACCAATTAGGACCATTTAGAGGTGTCTGGCTGTAGTGGATTTTGGTGGAAAAGTTACCTTAGTGCTATCAGTACCCCAGCATTGAACTTCTTGAGTGGCTAATCACTAGGGTTTAAAAGTAGTTTGTTCTGTAAGCGAGTCCTCTTTCGGCTGCAGTTTCTGCTTTCCTCTTATCATTCTTAATTTAATAGTTCTATGCACTTTTTTCTATCAATACTCAATGTCACAGCTGGAGAGATGGTCCTTGGCAGATGTATCCAAGTTATCACTTGCTCTCCACTATGTTGCGTTAAAGGCATTTTGATAACAAAAATTTTCTTTATTAAGATCTGTATCATGTATCATTCTGTCCTATGCTAGGATGTCCCAAAAAAAAGTTCTCTAAAAAAGCTTTGGCTGACCCCAGCATCACCACCAAACAGTCTTTTGCAGTTTATTTACATTTTTTTTAGTTAAAAATTATTTGTTGGTTATATTTATTTTGTGCACAATGGTATCTGTCCAGCAGGTCCAAGGAAAATAAAATGTCTTATGGCATCTGGATGCAGTCTGTAGGAGAAGGAGATGCCAGTCAGTAAGAGCTATTACATGTTGCCTTTCATCTGACTAGATGGTGGATGTGGTGGCGCTAGAAGCGCTGCGCTGTAACACCTCTAGGTGAGGTTGAGGTGCATCTATGTAACTACCCATTATGATGCCTCAGTGAGTACACTGTAAGTGCATGGTTTACAGTGCAACCTGCTCTCAGACTAAGTGGTGTACTAGTTCTACAGTAGACAGCTACAAAGGTGCACACCAGTGGGGTGTGAGGGAGAACAGGCTAGATGAGTTACTGGGTGCCTAAGGAAGTGTGGAGCCCCTAAGACCCACAGCGGGTGTCACCCTGGGATTTTAAGGGAGCCTGTTTCAACCATAAACCACAAACACGGTTTATGCAAGGCATACGATGGTATGGGGTTCCTTACCTTAGAACTGTAGCGATACAGACTATTTGGGCAAAAGCCATAAACTATATTGTGGGGCAATCTAACCTAAGACGTAGATATCTAAGCAATTGCAACTGTTCTTTTGTTCCGCTGTTAAAAGGACTATGGCCACCAACAAGATTAATCAACCTGCTTTGTGCCTCTTCTAGAAAATGTAACCATTACAGTTGTGTAACCGTAATCTCGTAGTGTCTGTATGTGTAAAAAGGCTCTCTACCATAAAATATCTGTGATGTTCCAGAGGGCTACTGGGAATAACGCTTATTTATCACCTGTGCACAGAATAGGTGACAAAGGTCTAATTGCTCAGGGCCCCAACTGGAATCAAGGTCCAGTACTGTAAAATATACCACTTGGAGTCATTGCATTTTCCTTAGCTCACCATTAACCTCTGGACACTGCTTTTTTACTTAAGTCCGTTTCCGTGGCCATAGTATGCAATACTCAAAGAAAAGTTAGGGATATTTGGCTTTTGGTTGAAATTTCAGGATGAACATAAAATTTCTTGAATTTTTTTTTAAATGCAATAAATGATATTATCTCTTTATAATGCACATATCCAGCTGTCCAATATTTTAGTACTTTTTGCACAACTTGCTGATCTCTGATGGCAAAATTCACAACAGGTTTTTGATCCTTGAATCATCCAATAAATTTAGGGGATATATTAGAACTGGGATTTAAACAGTCCTACTAATCATGCTGTTCACATTTGGACATCATAAGACCGAGAGAACACCTTACAATTGATCAACAGTACCTCGCCATTGTGAGGCTTCAAGCAAGATGCTCTCAGAAGGAAGTGGCTACTGAGCTTAGAGTGTCATCAGCAGGTTGCAACAGAGATAGAGACTGGAAGTGTTACAGAGAGGCAAAGAAGTGGATGTCCTTTGGCTACATCACACATTGATGACTGCTGCATTGTGAATGATGCCCTGCGAAACCAGATGATGAAGGTCACACAACTCCAGGCACGTTTAAGGGAGGTGAGAGACAACTAAGTGTCACATCAGCCTATTTGTAGCCGTTTACATCAGCGTGGTCTACATGCTAAACGACCGGCAAGGGTACCTGACACAGGCATAATCTTCTTGGGCCGGGGAGCATCTATGCTGGACGAGGGACTTGTGGTCCTTAGTGCTGTTCAGTGATGAAAGTCTATTCATTCTGAGCAGAAATAATGGCCGCCAATGATGCTGGAGACGTCGAGGAGAGCGCCATGCATTAGCCACTGTTGGCACCAAACGAGCCTTTGGTGCTTGTGGTGTTAGTGTGGGCAGGTGTGTCTAGTCAATACAGAACTGCCCTACACTTTGTGAGTGGTACAGTGACAGCCTCTACTACTTGAATAACATCAATAGTCCAGTCATTGTGCCTCTGCATGAACAACGCAAGGCTAATCTCATCTTGATGGATGACAATGCTCTAGCTCTTCGAGGTCACATCATTAGGGGATGGCTGTTGGAGACTGGAGTACCTCAAATGGAGTGACCAGCACTTTTCCAGACCCGAACTGCGTAGAAAGCCGTTGTGTAGAAGCTCGTAACTCGTTACCCCTGATCCTCAATAAACTAAAGGTCACTCTTCAAGAAGAGTGGGATGCTATGCCTCAGCAGTCAATAACTTGACCTGTGAACAGAATGAGACGCTGTTGTCCAGCTGTACTTGATGCTCAAGGCCACATGACGTTATGAGACTGACATTTTTGATGGTGTATACCCTCCACTGTTGTTGGCTTTTGTTTCATTAAATTGTTTGAGATGAGAAAATCAACATTGCATGCCACAACTAAAATGGCCTAATTTCTGGATGAAATATCACTGTAGTGTGGAAGACTTTTTGTGAGTAATGTATCTACATTTAATCATTCATATTATGTTTCAGCTGGAACAAACATAGATCACCATAGGATTCTATAGCTATCTACCATAAGTTTGTTTTAGTACAACTGCTAGTAATCCTCCTGGTCTTGGGGGTATACAAATGCTATTGTCTGAAACAATAAACACAATGAACCCTGAGCTAAAAAAAAATGTGAAAACTGCTTCTATGGAAAACCGCATGCATGGTACTTCATTTATAAATTAGTATTTAATGTTGAGGTTTTCTCCATTGGGACAATACTGATAATACCTGATGTTTGTTTTCTCAGTGCGGAGCAACAATTATCATTATGCTGGTTGGCGATACATATACCCTGATAAACTATGTGTCTTTTATTAACTACCTCTGCTATGGAGTAACAATTATGGGACTAATTGTTCTTCGTTTCAAGAAACCCAAAATGTTCCGACCGATTAAGGTAAAAGCATTACAATATGACATGCTGTCATCTGCACATCCGTTACTATTTTGTGTCTTTGAAGAAGGAAATCTTAATTTATTATCTGGCTATTGCTTTGTTTATATTGCTGTACTGGAAATGTTCCTTGGATGTATTCAAAACACACTCAACAGCCCTATGGACCTGACAGATGCCATGAGTCTGCTTGGCAGCAACTGGACAAGTACAGTGATCCCTCGAGTTACAGTGGCCTCAGATTACAATATTTTCAACATGCAATGGTATTTCCTGGGACATTGTTGAGTGTGGCTTAATGATCATAAACATTTTACCTGTAAAACTTCTGTATTAGTGAGGTGCATGCAGTGATTAGCAGCCTAGTAGCACCTCTCTACATTATAGTGCAGTACAATATGTTCTGTACCGCTTTTTACATGTGCCAGGATGAGCGGCTTCTTCGGGCACCAGATGAGGATGGCTTAAAGGAGTTTTGCCACAAATTAATATTGACGTGGGAAGTTGCAGATTAAAAAATAAACAATTTCACCATTCATTATTATGAAAAATTCTGGTCTATTTTGGTTTTAACTGCTCCCTTAGTGATCCATAGTATACAGCCCTTTTCCAGGGGATACAACAAGTGACGAGAGCACCTCAGTCCTGGCTGCACATGCTCAGACATCACATCTCCTCTCAGGCAGTTGCTGTTGGTCTCTTCCCTGCTTAGTGATCACACACTCACTGTTGAGCGAATGTTCAACCCCAGGTGCTGTCATTCTACTCCTGTCCTCTGTACTCCTTAGTAATTAGTCAAACAGTGCAAATAAATAAAAAGAAAAGAAAAACCTAAATCAGGCATTTACATTGAGGAAAAAAAATCCACATGTTTGGTTCCTACAGGGATTTTAACCTATGACCCCCTATGCTGAAAGGCAGAAGTGCTAACCACTCAGCTACATGGTAGCTACTCACAGCTCTTTACTTAAACAGATTAGAGTGAGCACACTGTGGAGACAGGCATGAGGATGTCAAGCCTGCTGGGTCACATTTTCTTTTATCTGGTACATTGTATATAAAGTACATGACCCAAAGAAGCTCCTGTCCTCAACATAGAAAATAATTTCCAGCTTCCAGCAGCTCTTTCTGACCGTTATACTAAAGGACTTGCTTTATCTGTGTTAGTTATCTGCGTAATCTTCTTTAATCTTCATGTTGCATTATGTTGGTGACATTTTGGAGCCTCAGAACAAATGATCAGTTTTTCATAGAGTTATGGTTTTAACATACAGTAGTCATCCCAAAACCAATAAAAATTGTATGTTGATGAATCACTGTATATATCAATATACCTTTTATTTCAACTTTAGGCCAATTTCACCCAGATGTAAGGTGCCGGTGGTAGGAGCACCATAAATGCAGGTGTGCAGTTTGATGGTCAAAAATGAGCCTACCAGTGTAATGCTGGGACTACTAGTGCACCTGGTTGAAAATAACAACAGAGACACATCAGCTTTGGTCTTAGCAGGCTTTACTCAAGACTCTTAGCCTCAAGACGTTCAGTTACAGTTTCACACACTTTAGTACATTAAAGACAGAATATTGCTTTTTCAAGGTCTCTCTTACTACATTACTTCCTACATTACAAATGCTTCTGTCGTACTTGCAAATTAGCTAAGCAGGGATTGCCGGCCTGCACCTCTCTGGTGATCTTCCAAGCCCGGTAATTATGGCGTTTAGAAAATCCAGTAAATAAAGTCAAAGGATCTCCACTTTCCCCTAAGAATTGTGGAACTGGTGACTCGCTACACAGATCTCGCGGTCTCTATACTTTCCTCCACTGACAGTTTCTCTTCACTGTCTTTTCTCTTTCTATCCATCTCCCTTTCTCTCTTTCTCTTGTTTTGTGTTTAATTCCCTTCTACTAAGGCCCAGTGTAGATGTCTTCTGCCTGCCTCTGCTCCACTGATGAGCAAATGGCCCCTTTATGCTGCAACTAACAACTGGAACTTCTACTTATCACTAACACTACAACAGTAAAACACTAACTGGCTGCCTAACATGGCAGGTGCTTTTATGCCTGTAGCTCCTCTCTTCTGTTGCTAAGGGTTCCCTTGCAATCTCCTGATTGGCTGCCTAAAGCATCCAGATCCAAATAAAGTGCAAAGTCATCATTACATGTACATAAATAACATTTATACTGAGAAATACAATAATGAATAAAATATTCAAATATCACACTTTTAGAGATATTATATATTATTTATAATATATATATATATATATATAATTATATATATATATTATTATATATATTCTAAGAGTGTGATATATAAATATTTTATATATATACACACACTCAAGACCTCTTGTATAGTGTTTGCATACTTTACACAGGCCTAACATGACCACAGGTGTGATCACTCAAACTAACAGCATCATAGGTCGTTATGACACTGTTAGTGCAGGTGATCATACCAGAGGCCCATATTACACTTGTGTGAAATCTGCCTAAAACAGAATAAACTACAAACTTAAAATGTACAGATCGATAAACATTTAAAAGGTTGTCCCATAATAGACAGTCATCACCTTTCCCCGGTATAGTTACTAAGGGCGGCATGTATGAACGTGGCTGCGCCAGATATCTGGAATCTTTTCAGCCTGATATCAGGCGCAGCCCCAGTCACTACATTTTTTTTTGGCCCGCACGCCTTTATCAAGCACTTTACAGAGCGCCCACGGCACTTTATAATGCGCCTGAGGCGGGAGGTGGGGCGCACTAGAACCTTACGAAGCTATAGATTTATAGCTTTGCTACGGCATTTCTAAGTGGTATACCTGAGCCAGAAATGTCATACTACCACTAGAATGTGCCTGATTTATGACCTGCTGTAGAGCGGGTTCATAAATCAGGCGCATTCTAGGTTATTATTAAACGCCAAATTTCATACATGCCGCCCTAAATGTTTAATTACTTAAAGGGGATATATCGCTTCCTTACTTCGGCTCATTCACTCTGCTCTGAGCTTCCCAACTCTGTGAATGCAGGGGCGTTTCTTCCCCTCCCAGCTGGATGACATCATCCCCCCTTCACTGCTGGCCTGAGACCCCCCCCCCCCATCTCTGAGTCCTCATGTCACTGTGTCTCTCCCTATCAGTCTTATTTTATAAGAGCTATATACATACCACAGGCTGCATTCAATCTAATCTGAGCACTGATATCTCACAGCTGGAGATGTATTACAGCTTTCTAAGAAAGGCACAGATCTGCGTGTATGCAGGAGAGTTAGGCACAGGGTCAAAACTGTCATGTTTTCTCATTGTACAATCTGCTGCAGTCTGTTTCTGCTAGGTGTGGAGACAGAAAAATGCTACGGCCCCTAACTCTGAGTCATTCTGTACAGCCAGTGAATCGACCCAGGGGCTGTACAGAATGTAAATGAGCTCTCAGCTAGTGAATTGCAAGGAGGGGTCAGAGGATTAGACCCACACTGGATATCAGTGTAAATAAAAACACAAGATAAGGGACACTGTGAGAACAAGGCAGCTTTGCTAATGACATCCAATTGCAAAGTTGCTTGTTTTCACTGTCCCCTTATTCTGAAGACCATTTAATGAAACGATAACACCCCTTTAAGTTCCCATCACTGGGACCCCCGCTGAACACTTAAGCGGGGGCCCCAACTCCCACATACTACCTCAATGCACTCTCACAGTGAGGAAACCTTTGAATGGCGCGGCAGATGAGAATCTATGCAACTGACGAAGATAGATGAGTACAGCATTCGGTCATCTCTGTCACCTCCAGAGACTTTTAATGGAGTAGTAGTGCATGCACTCATCTGCTGCTCCATTCAAAGGCTTCCTCACTGCATAATCACATTGAGGAAGAATGGAGGACTCCAGCCTCAGCTTAAATAATCAAGGGGACCCCCAGCATTCAGAAATATATCACCTATCCTGTGGATAAGTGGTAAATGTCTATAGTGGGAAGACCCCTTAAATGGTAGTCCTGAATGTATGCATAGTCCTAAATTTGAATGGTCTTTTACAACCTTCTCCTCCTAATATGCATGAAATGCTGCTGGCACTGACAAAATAGTGATGCTGACCAGGCTGAGACTGACAAATGACAATATGTATTATTAATTTTTATACTTATTTATAGATCTGACATTTTCTGCAGCTCAGTTTGTGTAGTGCAATCAAATCACATTGATTCCGCAATCAATCCTAAAAGAAATCACAGAAAATATCACAATTGTATATAAGAAAGCTTTCAATATTAGAGAATCACAGAAAAAAAATTGCTCTCATTAAAATGTAACATTTATTAAATTCAAAAATAAAAAACATGTACTACCCCTAATCAGCACCACATACAAGAAACATCGGGATAGTACACAAACAACTGAGAAAATATCCAAATACAGAAATAGGGAAAACGCATCCAAATTTAAAGGCAGGGTATTATTTAATAATGACTCACGGTTCAGAGGTTCCAGGTCACGTCCAGGTGGCGTGATGAAATAGCCTGTGTTAAAAGTAATCCAATTAGAAACACTATTCCAACAATCTAAAGCTATACCAGAGAGGCCCCTACAATAACAGCCTAATCAGGCAGAGTGATCGCCCCAAAAGGGGCGGCCCTACCTCTCAGTAACCACCCTACACTAAGCGCTAGCCCTATACATATATAGGACACTGAAAAAACTGCGTGAATAAAAAGCAGTGAACATCAATGTATATAACTAGTGTTCAAACCACACAGAGTGTCACAACACAGAGTGTCCTGATTCGTTTCCCTTCTATCACAGAGATTCATCAGAGGAGATATGAAAATTGGGCAACACTACCACACAATATACATGTGGGGGATAGGTACCTCCCAGTTAGAATAAGGTACAATCTATCCTACACATAATTTTTACTTCAATAAAAATATGGGTACCCTATGCATGCAATAGAAAATTATTTAATTATTATCTTTTTTATTTCAGGTGAATCTGCTGATTCCAATCACCTATCTATGTTTCTGGGCATTTCTTCTGATATTCAGCTTCTATTCAGAACCAATAGTGTGCGGTGTCGGACTCATAATTATTTTAACGGGTGTGCCAGTCTTTTTCCTGGCAGTTTACTGGAAGAATAAACCAAAGTGTATAGATAGATTTATTGGTAAGTCATTCATTGGGCGGGTCTGTATCAGATGTAGAAAGACTTTTTGAGGAACAGCTCTTGTATCAAAAAATTGGCAAAAAAAAAACAATGTCATTACAGTCAGTTAGTTTTGACCTCAGCCTTTGGTGACTCCAGTCATTACCCTAAGAGATGTAGCCTCTGCAGTATAAAGAGAAAATCCGAACTCCCATAGTCTATAATAATGAGACTCCACTCATTCTTTGGTTCTCTTTGCCTAGTTCCAGTGTACACAAACTTAGGTATAGTATATACAGTAATGTGATCAGTGACACAGCAGCTGATCCTCAATTATCAAAACTTTATCCTGTGAATATGCCATTAATATTGTTAGTGAAAGAATGCCACTGCTTTTGGGCCCATGGCAGCGACAGAAACCCATGGCAGGTTGGACCTATTTTCCTTTTTAATATTTTTTATTTTCGGCTTTTAAATTAAGCAAACACGAAGACAGAAAATTAACATTCAGAACTTACACAGTGCGGAAAATAAGTATTTGATACACTGACGATTTTGCCAATTTTCCCACCTACAAAGAATGGAGAGGTCTGTAATTTTTATCGTAGGTACACTTTAACTGTGAGAGACAGAATCTAAAAAAATCCAATATATGTATGATTTTTAAATAATTAGCATTTTATTGCATGAAATAAGTATTTGATACAATAGAAAACAGAGCTTAATATCTGGTACAGAAATCTTTGTTTGCAATCACAGAGCTCAGACTTTTCCTATAGTTCTTGACTAAGTTTGCACACACAGCAGCAGGGATTTTGGCCCACTCCTCCTTACAGATCTTTCAGGTTTCTGGGCTATTGCTGGGCTATATTGCGTTTCAGCTCCATCGAAAGATTATCGATTCGGTTCAGTGGCTAAGCCACTCCAGGACCTTGAAATGCTTCTTACAGAGTCACTCCTTAGTTGAGCTGGCTTTGTGTTTCAAGTCATTGTCTTGCTGGAAGACCAAGCCACGACCCATCTTCATTGTTCTTACTGAGGGGAAGGTTGTTGGCCAAAATTTTGCGATAAATGGCATCATCCATCCTCCCTTCAATATGGTGCAGTCATCCTGTCCCCTTTGCAGAAAATCACATCCAAAGCATGTTTCCACCCCGATGCTTCACAGTTGTGACGGTATTTGTGGGGTTGTCCTCATCCTTCTTCTTCCTCCAAACACGGCGAGTGGAGTTGATTCCAAAAAGTTCTATTTTGATCTAATTTGACCACATGACCTTCTCCCATGCCTCCCTTGGATCATCCAGATGGTCATGGGTGAACTTCAAAAAGGCCTGGACATGTGCTGACATGATATAGGGAACCTTGCATGCCCTGCAGGATTTTCATCCATGACCGCGTAGTGTGTTACTAATGGTAATCTATGAGACTGTGGTCCCAGCTCTATTCAGGTCATTGAGTAAGTCCTCCCATGTAATTCTGGGCTGATTCCTGACCTTTCTCAGAATCATCCTTATCTCTTGAGGCGAGATCTTGCATTGAGCCCCAGATCGAGGAAGATTGACAGTCATCTTGTGTTTTTTCCATTTTCTAGTAATTGCGCCAACAATTGTTGCCTTCTCACCAAGCTACTTGCCTGTTACCATCCCAGCCTTGTGCAGGTCTACAATGTTGTCCCTGGTGTCCTTAGTCAGCTCCTTGGTCTTGGCCATGGTGGAGAGGTTGTAGTGTGATTGATTGAGTGTGTGGACAGGTATCTTTTACACAGGTAACGAGTTCAAGCAGGTGCAATTAATACAGGTAATGAGTGTAGAGTAGGAGGGCTTCTTAAACAAAAACTAACAGGTCCGTGAGAGCCAGAATTCTTGCTGGTTGGTGGGTGTTCGAATACTCATTTCATGCAATAAAATGTAAATTAATTATTTAAAAATCATACAATGTGATTTTCTGGATTTTTTTAGATTCTTTCTATCACAGTTGAAGTGTACCTAAGATAAAAATTACAGACCTCTCCATTCTTTTTAGGTGGTTAAACTTACAAAATCGCCAGTGTATCAAATACTTATTTTTCCCACTGTACATACAATACCAAGGCAGTGAGCCATCAATCTATAATCAAGAAAGGAACAATAGTGTCTAAATATCCAATATTATAGGTACAATACCTTGTATTTCTGCCGAGAATTCTTATTTTACAAAGGTGGTATTCACCTCCAACTTGGACCCTGGTTAGCCCCCTTACTCCTGCCAGAGCGAAACCCAAGGAGGATCCACTTGAAAGAATGGGCATGTCAATTCTTTTTTTCCGCACTACGGATTTGAAATCTATGGTGTAGAAAATCTGTGCTGTAATTGACAGTGTAAACTAAAGCATGGACTTGCCCTTCAAATAAATGGCAGTCAGATTGCACAAGAATTTTAAAGTGAAATCCAAAGAGGAATCCACATCGAATTCATCATTAAAATCCATTTTGTGAACTTACCCTAGATCATACATTTCAAAATACTTGCCTTCAGTTTTGCTAATTGTACAGTTTATAGCTATCAGTACACAATCACACTTCAACCACAGAGTAGTACTCAATACCTCAGCTAAACAATAAGCAACATTGGCTGCTAGAGTAGGGAGCTAGGGATCTCAAATAAGGAAGAAGCGATATGGCGTCCTTCTAGCAGTGTATGTGATTTTATACGTGGGTACATGAGTATTAATTTATTTTACCCATTCATTGATTGATGGTTTCTTAGGAGGTTACCAGTATAGAAGAACACATTTCCTGACAAAGAACAGTCGCAGTCTATAGAAAACTCTGCCATATTTAGTGGAAATAAGATCCTCCACCAAATCCCAATGGCTATTTCCTGGGGTGCAAACAGTGGGGAAACCCAGTTTACTCTTTATAAAATGATGGATATTGAACAGTATTTTATAATTGGGCAGTCTCAAATCATATGCATCAAAGTACCCCACCACATATGGAGCAGGTGTCACTAGTAAGCCTAGATATTTGGACTTATCTCACTGATGTAAAATACACTCTTTGCAGCCACTTAGTATGTATAAGTTAGCCTCTTGTGCTGATTGTGGAAGATCACTACAAGGAAGCCAGTTCCTTTATGTGGTGATCCTCCAGGTCTGGAATATTTCTTCTCCATCTTTTAAAGCAACTCTCCAACGGGGACTACCATACAAAATAGTTTTATAAAAGAAAAAAAAATGGTTACTGGAAGTGTTCCATCTTTAGGCCACTAATTCCAAGGGTTACAATCTAATAAAAATCAAATCCCTACCAAATTGTGCAGTAATAGCACAATTGTAAATTGCAGAACAGTCCTGCACAACAGTCCTGTATGTGGGCGGTTACATTTTTGTCTGAAAAAGAATGTAAAAGGTTGGTCCTATTTTCCATGGTAAGAATCTAAGCATGACTTTCTTTTAATGTAAGCAAACAAGGGGAGAAATGGAAAAATGGAGATAGGTGGAAAATGGTTCGGGAGCAATCACCAGTACCTTCATGCACCGGATAAAGGTGATGAAGGAACAGAAGAAGGGCTATAAGACCCATTCTGTATTGGGAATAACAAAAAGAAAAGCAAAGATACAGCTCACCACAGTCCTCCAAGCGTGTGCAGCAAGTCCTTCGGTGCAGAGACCAATCACCCGGCCACAGGTGAAACAACGGAAGTAGAAATAGTAGTAGTCTGGTCAGCACTGAGCTTAAAAAATAGTAATCTTTATTGTCCCATATTAAAATTAATACATATCTCTAAAAGCCTATGAAAAACATTGAAAAGTATTGACGCGTTTCGGGTCTGCCAAAAAAATATAGACCCTTAGTCATAACACATATTTATGCGTGTTATGACTAAGGGTCTATATTTTTTTGGCAGACCCGAAACGCGTCAATACTTTTCAATGTTTTTCATAGGCTTTTAGAGATATGTATTAATTTTAATATGGGACAATAAAGATTACTATTTTTTAAGCTGCAGTGCTGACCAGACCTACTACTATTTTCTGTATTGGGAATACCTCTAAAATTGTCTATGTTGTGGAGACCATTTCCAACCACCTTTTATAGGAAAGGCTCCATTTTCTTTGTTTCGGTAGGGACCTTCTCAGTCACACAAAATCACCGCACACAACTTATATTTTCCTTTCAGAAAAAATGACCTACTGCGGACAGAAAGTTTGCTATGTTGTATACCCTCAACCAGATATCGCAGAAGAAGATCTGGTCCACTGCAATGACGCCCTGGTGTCTGACAACGAAAAGTCCCTAAAATTGCAATGAACTACTTTCCTAGTCCAAGCTTTCCTGCATTTTGTTTACAGGCAAATGTGTGGAGAAAATGTACTTGAAGATCTAGCAATATAGAGAAATATGGAATGAAAGGCGTAAGGAAGGGCGAGTCATCCCAGTAAAGAACACAACATCACGAGGACTTACAGCTATGACAGGAGGTTATTGCAAGGAACTGGATGTCTTTTTGATAGAATGTTAATTAACCCCTTCTCGGCCCGGGGCAAGAACACAAGAGACCCCAACTGGTATTGTTCTCCTCTGTTCAAATGAGCCACTGTATCTTCTAACTGAGAGAACTTTTTTTTTGGCCTTCCATCATGTATAAATTGAACTGGTCTTTTTTTCCTCAATTAAAGCATAATTTTCAACCAACTACAGCGCACCGTGTGCATCTCTGTTTGTATTTCATGATATATTTGTTGATGGCACAACTTGGCACAAGAATGGTTTAATAGATAAGGATCATGTGAAGAAAGACATTGTATTTGGCAAAGGTTTGAAGATTACTAATGGATACAGCAAGAAACACAATGGGACAGATTTTAGTAACAGTGGTTTAAAGTGTTGTTTTCACCATAGACTTTGATGGCAAATTAATAGGATATGCCACCAAAGTGTAATAGGTGTAGAAACGGGGCCCACCGAAATGTCAGTTCAGAATGGAGAGCCAGTTGCACTTGTGCATAACTCTCTATTCTGTTTGTTCAAAGTACAGCCAAACACACCGCTCAGCTGTACAGGGAACTCCCATAGAACAGAATAGAGAGCTGTGTGCAAGTGTGACAGGCTCTCTATAGGTATGCCATTGAAATCTATGGTGGGAACACCCTTTTAAATAAAGCCAGCCAAAAACTAAGGGAGCCCAGCAAAAATATATCACAGAAGCACACGCTGTTTGACAGATTTGGTGCATCTTTGGCACATGGTAGACTCTTTACTGTTCTTTATACCACTGCTTGAGTGCTGTAGTTTGAACCAGCTTTATGTGCCGTATAACAGTCTTACGTTAAGAATAAATCCGGCACATTCTCAGACTTGACAAAGTCACACCTCTTTTTTCTTCCTTAAAGGGGTTGTCTCACTACATTGCTTCATCTCACTTCAGTCCTGTTTTCTACTAGACTGCAGTAGAAGCCAGGCCTGTGGCTATAGCAACCAGTGCTTGCGGCCTATCAGGAGAGATCAAACAGGTCTGTAGTTATAGCGACTTGAGGAGCTGATGCAGCCCATACAAGAGGGGATATCTAGGAATAGGTAGGACACTGTTAATGGACATATTGCAAAGTGACTTGTTTTTGCAAGATCTTTAACATAAAAAGGAATCCCTGAAGTGAGACAACCCCTTTAAGAAAAGTGTCTAGCATGCCACAAAACTAAATATGACACACGGTCACATTTGTCACCCATTTGTTGAAGTAGATGCCATGTAATACCTTAAGGCGTTGTTCACACAGATTTCATGCTGAAATCTATGTACATTCTGCCGGGAATCCACTTCTCTTTGTTTCTTAGTAGGGAATGCGCCCCATAGTTTATCCACCTGGATTTTTCTGCTCACAGTTTGAAACACATACCACAGAATAATGAAAAGTGGCCTGTCATTTATTGACATGACATCTGCATGGAAATTGTGTAAAAAGAATAAGGATTAGCCCCAAATCCAAGGCAAAATCCACCACACATGAAAAGAAAACCTGCAGTAGAATTCAAAGGGTATCACCTCAGAGTTCTGGCACAGATCCACAATGGAGTTTTCTGACAGGAAAATTTCTTGTATGAACACATCTTTCACACACAGTTTATTTACAGTGTTTTATTGATTTATAAATCAAAAGGGGCAACATTTCTCATTAGGGAGAGGCACTATAAAATGTGAGGAGACTTACAAGCCATGATTGCTCCACTAGAAAATAAATATATCCAGGCATCCTAAAACAACTATTTGCAGATGGATATCTGGTTTGGCTGTAACTTCAAGTCACACTGCAAGACTCACTGAGTGCGTTGTGACTTTGAGGAACAGCACAACCGATACATTGTGCAGAGTCCTAGCTCTTTTTCCTTAATTTGCTTAATTTATATTTAAGTTTCAGTGGAGCGATCCTGGCTTGTAAGTCTCCACGCACCTTGATGGTGCTTATCAATTGTGAGCAATGTTCCTCCTTTTAATCTGTATCTAAAACTTCTCAACCAGCCAACCAGTACTCTACTCTGCTCTAATGAGGGGCAAACACCCTAAAACAGCTGTCTGCAGTTGGGTATCTGACTTGGCTTTAACCTGTAGTCACATTGCAAGGTTCAATGAGTTGTATGTGACTTAAGAGATGCCACTCCTTGGCCTGTAACCAGTGGCATCCTCTATGTCTAGGGCAAAGAAGGTTTTACCATCATCATAGAGTGGGATTCTTTACTCTATGATGCCACAAGAGGTTGTCATGGTGGACTCCTGTCATGGAGGTTGTCTTGGTGCCTTTTGTTGAAATATGTAATATAACACGTGATGGCTAATAGGTTCTGGAGACGTTGATTTAGGGATTATTCGGATTGCCATATTTGGAGTCAGTAAGGAATTTTTCCTCTTGTTTGTGAGAATTGGCTTCTACCTCGTAGGGGTTTTTGTTTTCATCTGGATCAACACTGTAGGGTTATAAGTTAGACCCAATGGACCTGTGTCTTTTCCAAACCTTATCTACTATGTTACATCGAATAGGTAGTTATGAGTACTGACTTTTTTTTCTGCAGCTTAAATTTTTTTGGTTTGTAAAAAGAAATGCCATGAATTTCACTAATTTTTCTGGCACCTTTTTATAGTTACATTTTTAATATGTTTTTTTCTCTTATATTAGCAATGTCCCTCTAACAGACTCAGCTAGGAATTGCAGAGCTGATATGCCAATCACTGCTGAAGAACCACCTGCAGCCTGACCAGAAATCATGTGTCTGAAGCAGACTGTGTGTCTGTAAAACAATACTGTGAGAAAATCCCTTTAAGATTCTCTATGGCCTTGATTTAAGACGTAGTTTTTATTTTTGTTTTTTTGTTATTTAAGTGTTGTGTTTTTTTCCTAATGCTTTTACATTTTTATTTCTTTTTACTTAATAATACTGAACAAAATATTGCAGTGGTTCTTACTGTTGAACCTGTAGTGAGCAGCTGCTCATCCTCATTTAGAGACTATGCTGTCTAAACCACTGTCCAATGGAAAATTCTCACATTTTCTAATATACTTTGCATTTCAACTTTTTCACTATTTTCAAGATCTCTGCTTGCTTTGAGTGAAGACTCCCATCCCTTATATTTAAAGGCTGTGACTAACCCTCCTGACCAGTCATCAGAATTCATCTAAGTATTAAGTTTTACTAGTACATGCCAGACTTTAGGCCTATTTTAATACATTGTCATAATTCATTGGGCCTCGTTTAGCAAAACTGTCTGATAGTAAAACTGGCTTTGTTGCCAATAGCAACCAGAGCTCAGCTTTAATTTTTCAATAGCTCTGACAAAATGAAAGCTAAGCTCTGGTTGCTATGAGCAACAAAGCCAGTTTTACTATCAGACAGTTTTGATAAACAAGGCCCATTATCTTTTAGAGCAGAAAAATGTCGGGAAGGTTAAATATGAATTTTTGCATTCACTGCCAACAAGCAGTCATTTTAAAATAACTGAAAATACTATATGTAAGAAAGTTGCAGAATTTGTCCACTTACACCGATCAAGCTTTATTTACATAAAACAAATATGAAAACCGCCATTCTGGTTTCATTCAGTTTTCCAGGTTTAAAAGGGTTTTACAAAAATATATATACCACATAAAAATGGGACATTATTTACTTAAAAACACCATACAGTGATACTTACAGCTCCATGGCTAGATAAAAAAAACAAAAAACATTCCCAGTAGGAGGCAATATAAGCCAATGTTTTACGTGTGCAAAGTTACAATATACCTGCCAACTTTTGAAAGTGGCCATTGAGGGAGATTTCAAGCTATGTTGTGCAAAACGCGGCACCTCAAAATTTTCTGTAGACCAGGCCCTCTTTATATCAAGCAATACCCCTTAATAAAAGGTCATTCCCACTACAATAACGGCTCTAGAAGAAAGCCAATTGAAAGGTTTCACATCACCCAGAATTCCAGGCCAGTAGATAGCCTATTCAGCATCCAGGAAAGCTGGGAGATGCCACCAAACTGTGCCTGAACCTAAATTTTTTAACTTCTACCAATATTTCCACCATACAGTCCCCATATAGTGGTGGGTACCAGTGTTAACAGTCTCACGGCAGACTGTATATTACCTCCATACATTGAACATTTAGTGGTAGAAACCAGTTTACAGAGGCTCTGCAAGACATTTAAGTTATTAAAGTGCAGTTACATCTAGGGACTCTCCTGAGACATCTTTTATGATTGAAGTTGTTCTCCTTACCGTTCTTTCTGCATCCTGTCAAGGTCGCTATGATGACTTCTACAGGCCATGACTCATCCCTGCACAATTTACTATACAAACATCTACAAATTTTAATTTTTCCAGCAACTCTCTACCTAGGCTCCCACCTCTTTACAAACTGGGGTGATAGGGAAGAAGGCTATGGGGCTAGGTACAGGTGGGGAGGTTATGTGGTTTGTGTGGAGGGGAATGATAGGTGGAGGTCAAGGGGCTATGGCGTAATAGGTAGAGGTGAGGGGGCTATGGGGTAATGAATGGAGTTTGTATTTTGCGTTGGCACTAGGATGCATAATATAATGGTGGGGGTTGGTTGGGGAGAATAGTACAAAGCACAGCTTACAAACTCCTTGAGGGGCCAGAGGACCTTCTACCTGGAGATTGTGCTATGGCTGCGATCTGTACTGCCCCATATTGTGCAGGTTGAACTTCACAGCAAAGATCTTCGGGGGGGGGGGCAAGAGATGGAGTTTAGTGCTGTCATGGTTTATGTAATGTTTTTGTTTTTAAATAGGTTTCTCCTTTTGACTATGTTGACTGAAAAGAAAAGAAAACCTGCAGTAGAATTTAAAGGGTATCACGTCAGATTTCTGGCACAGATCCACAATGGAGTTTTCTGACAGGAATATTTCTTGTATTATCACATCTTTCACACACAGTTTATTTACAGTGTTTTATTGGTTTATAAATCAAAAGGGGCAACATTTCTCATTAGGGAGAGGCACTATAAAATGTGAGGAGACTTACAAGCCATGATTGCTCCACTAGAAAATAAATATATCCAGGCATCCTAAAACAACTATTTGCAGATGGATATCTGGTTTGGCTGTAACTTCAAGTCACACTGCAAGACTCACTGAGTGCGTTGTGACTTTGAGGAACAGCACAACCGATACATTGTGCAGAGTCCTAGCTCTTTTTCCTTAATTTGCTTGATTATTTTTAAGTTTCAGTGGAGCGATCCTGGCTTGTAAGTCTCCACGCACCTTGATGGTGCTTATCAATTGTGAGCAATGTTCCTCCTTTTAATCTGTATCTAAAACTTCTCAACCAGTACTCTACTCTGCTCTAATGAGGGGCAAACACCCTAAAACAGCTGTCTGCAGTTGGGTATCTGACTTGGCTTTAACCTGTAGTCACATTGCAAGGTTCAATGAGTTGGATGTGACTTGAGAGATGCCACTCCTTGGCCTGTAACCAGTGGCATCCTCTATGTCTAGGGCAAAGAAGGTTTTACCATCATCATAGAGTGGGATTCTTTACTCTATGATGCCACAAGAGGTTGTCATGGTGGACTCCTGTCATGGAGGTTGTCATGGTGCCTTTTGTTGAAATATGTAATATTTTGCGTTGGCACTAGGATGCATAATATAATGGTGGGGGTTGGTTGGGGAGAATAGTACAAAGCACAGCTTGCAAACTCCTTCAGGGGCCAGAGGACCTTCTACCTGGAGTTTGTGCTGTGGCTGCTATCTGTACTCCCCCTTTTTGTGCTGGTTGTACTTTACCGGCTTGATCTTCGGGGGCGGGGGGCAAGAGATGGAGTTTAGTGCTGTCATGGTTTATGTAATGTTTGTGTTTTTAAATAGGTTTCTCCTTTGGACTATGTTGACTTCATTGGAGAAAGGAATCCTGTTGGGGAGTACTTACTTAAATAAAAGTTGTTTTGTGTCTATTTTTTTTCCCATTTAATTCCAGTGTAGGTAATGGAGGCGTCTGACAAATGCCTCTTTATTATTATCGCAGAACTTGGTGTCAGCCAGCAGTGGTTTTTGTCACCACAAGGCTGACACTAACCCCGGGTCACTATTGCTCCAGTACATAACACACCAGGGGTACTGGGAAGCGGACCTTTTAATGTCATGGTCCGCTTCTGGGGCGACTGTAGGCTGGTACTTTAGGTATGGGAAGGGACCAGTGTCTGTGGACCTTTCCATTCTGATAGTATCTGGCTGCAGCTGTCATTTTTACACTGACTGAAAAATGGGGGGACCCCACATCTTTTTTTTTTTCAAAAACATTTTTTTATTGAAAATCCAAAAAATAGGCAACTTCTGTAATTATTACAGTGGATGTCTGTGTTTAGATTTTCAAAAAATAAATAATTTTCAGGAAAAAAACTATGTGGGGTCCCCCCCTGATTTTCCATAACTAGCCAAGGTAAAACCGACAGCTGCAGCCTGATACTACCAGAAGGTCCATGGATACTGGTACCTTCCCATCCTAAAAATACTAGCCCACAGCCACTCCAGAAATGGACGATCACATTAGAGCGTCCACTTCTAGTGGCAACCTGATTCTTTCCAGTAGCCCTGATGCATTGGGTACTGGGGTAATAGTGACACGGGGTTAATGTCAGCCTTGGGGGAACAAAAACCACTGCTGGCTGACACCAAGGTGAGCGATAGTAATGGACAGACTCTGTTAGATGCCTCCATTACTAACACTGGAATTAAATGGAAGAACTAAAAACAGGCACAAATTGCACAAAAAAAGTTTTATTTAAATGAAAACTCCCTGACAACAACCCTCTTTAACCATTGTAGTTTTAAAAATAGGTCCATGGCTGACCTGCCGTAGTCCACCGAATCCGAAGTAGTCCAAATGGGAAACTGTAAATAAACAACACGCATATACTAATACAGGGGTCCCCAACCGCCGGTCCGCGGACCGGCCCCGGGCCTTAGCGCGTCCCCTTCCGGTCCACGGCGTTGGCTACACTTGATGCCGACCACCCGGTGACATTAGTCCGGGCGGTCGGCATCTGGTCTGCGCGGCCTCTGTAATCCGGCCGCCCAGACCGAGGAGCTGCACACATCGTGCGGCTGCATTACAGGGAAAGCAGGAGCGATGCATTACCGCCCCTGCTTTCCCTCTCGCTGTAGATGCGGCGCTCACTGAGCTCTCCGCATCTACAACGATAAGCGGCGCGGGGGGTGTGACACACAGTGACGTCACACCCTACGCGCCGCTCGCTGCTGTCGGCTGCTGGGAGAAGGAGCTCGGCCGAGGATCCGGGAAAGGTAAATGACTACTACTACTACTTCTTTTTTATTTATTTTTTAATTGTCCTGGCTGCCTACTGGGGGCCGCCATCACTACTGGGGGCCGCTATCACTACTGGGGGCAGCTATCATTACGGGGCAGCTATCAAACCATACTAGGGCAGCTATATTACCCCGGGGCACATCAAAATCACTACTGGGGGGCAGCTATATTACGGGGGGCGCTATCTATCACTACTTTGGGCAGCAAATCACTACTGGGGGCAGCTTCTTCACTAGGGGGGGAGCACATTATGGGGGCAGCTATCAATCACTACGGGGCGCTATCCTCTGGGGGC
Organism: Phyllomedusa bahiana; assembly: GCA_025379985.1. Classification (NCBI taxonomy): domain Eukaryota; kingdom Metazoa; phylum Chordata; class Amphibia; order Anura; family Hylidae; genus Phyllomedusa; species Phyllomedusa bahiana. The sequence goes on along the minus strand of JAODAL010012512.1, from coordinate 55,266 downwards.
ACTATCATTACGCGACAGCTATCACTACTGGGGCAGCTTCTATCACTACGGGGGCACTATGTGTCCTCGGGGGCCACTATCATACGGGCCGCTATCTAACATCACTGGGGGCAGCTATCTATCACTACTGGGGGCACTTAAAAAACCCCCCCCTTACGGGGGCACTCTCACTACTGGGCAGCTATCATTATTTGGGGGGAACTATCACTACGGGGGGAGCTTATGTACCTACAGGGGAAGCTATTACAACTACGGGGGCACTAGAAAATCACTACGGGGGCAGCTTGTATCACTACTGGGGGCCCGCTATGGGGTATCATACTGGGGCAGCAAAATTGGGGCCCACTACTGGGGGCAACTATGTATCATTACTGGGGCAGCTATGTATCACTAGGGGGGGGAGCAAAATTTTTTTATCACTACTGGGGCAGCTATGTATCACTACTGGGGCAGCTATCTTATCACACTGGGGGCACTATGTATCACTATCATACTGGGGCACTATGACACTATCACTAGGGGACGGGAAATGTATCACTACATTACTGGGCAGCTATGTATCACTTTTGGGGGCGCTTCGTATCACTATCACTACGGGGGGCAGCTGCGTACATATCACTACTGGGCAGCTACAAACACACACTACGGGGCCAGCACTTCAATCCCCTCGGCGCAGCTACGTACATCACACTGCGGGCAGTTTGTACAACACCTCGGGGGCAGCTAGAAACACTACCCTAAGGGGCACAAAGTATCATTACCTACAGGGCACTATGTAACTTTTATCACTACGGGGGCAGCTTTATCATTATCACTACGGGGCAGCTATGTTCACTATCACACGGGGGCCTATGTGTCATTATCACTACAGGGCACTATTATCACACACTACAGGGCGGGCTATTTCTTTTATCACACAGGGGACTATTACACTATCACCAGGGCACTAGTACACTACACTACGGGGGCAGCTATGTATCACAACACATTTTTGGGGCAGCTAGTTTCACACCCCTCAGGGGCACTATGATCATTATCACTACAGGGGCAGCAAAATTATTTTTATCACACGGGGGCACATGTATCACTATCACTTTTGGGGGGCAGTTTTGGTCATTATACTAAGGGGGAAACTAGTATCACTATCCAACAGGGCACTTTTTATCACTATCACTACGGGGCGCTATGTATCACTATCACTACTGAACAGCTATGTTTCATTATCACTACGGGGGGCAGCTATGTTTCATTATCACTACTGGGGGCAGCAACTAAACACACACACTGGGGAGCATTTATTATTATCACTACGGGGGGCTATATTTTTTTAATTACAGGGGGCATATATCCTATAATACAGGCTGATTACATATTATATTAAATACATGTATAAGCGACCCACAAGCTATCAATATTTACTGCAGACTGATTTATCACTCTGGGGTCAGCATTAAAAATAGCACAGAGCGACAATCAGTCTCCTTTTATAAAATACTGGTTACCGCATACGAACCCCAAAATCATTACTTCATAGGGGGGGCACTATCACTACGGGGGGCACTATCCATTACTTTGGGGCAGCTATCTACTGGGGGCACTATCATCAATTTTTTAAAAAAAACTGGGGGCACTATCATTACTTGGGGCAGCTATCTTCACTATTTTGGGGCGCTTTTTTTCCTACGGGGGGAGCTTTATCTATCACACTGGGGCGGGCATCAACTGGGGGCGCAAATCATTACGGGCAGCTATGAAAACCAAAAAAGGGGGGCAGCTATGTGCATTTTTTAAACCTCAGGGCGCTAGAAACACATCACTACAGGGGCAGCCTAGTTTCTTTATCCAAACTGGGGGCACTATGTTTCATTATCACTACGGGGGCGGGCTACTAGTATCACTATCCACGGGGGCGCTATGTATTATTATCACTACAGGGGGGCTAATTTATTATTACGGGGGGCATATATCTCTATAATACAGACTGATTACATAGTATTATAACATGTATAATGCTGACCCACAGAGCTGATCAAAATTACTGCAGACTGATTACAGCTCTGGGTCAGCATTATAATTTAAATATGACCCACAGAGCTGACAATATTCCCCAAATTTAAAAATGCTGGTTACCGCAAAACGATCCCCCAAAAGACACAGTAAACTTTTTAAATTGGGGGTTTTTTTTTGTTTGGAATTCTAAACTCCAAACCCCCCTGCATAACCCCCCGCCCAAAAACCCACGCCCCCAATAACTCCACCCCCCCCCGGGGCCGGGAAAAATTGTTGTGCATAAAAACCGGTCCCTGGTAGAAAAAAGTTGGGCCCGCTGTACAATACATAGCAAAATAGCCTATTTAGCATTCAGGAAAGCTGGGTGACACCCATCGCCCACAGATAACACCCAGCTTTCCATGATACTAAAACTGGTTGCCACCTTTGGTGGATGGAGACAATCGCCATAGTCATGCAACAGGGGTCAGGAGACAGGCCGCAGGGTCAATTTCTGTGTCCTGCGCCGCCCTCCTTTTCCCCCTAAACCGAAAAGGGAGAAACCCAGGGGGCGGGAGACGGGCGCCCCCTTCAAAGTGCAGCCTTCCCTACCCTCTCGGCTGCCGAGAGAGATCGAAAGGGGGCAGGAAAAGAAAAAAGGGGCAAACGTGGGGCCTCCGCCCCTGCGACCACCCAGAACATGCTGCAGGCGGCAGGAGACAAGAGGGCATCTCCTACCCCCTGCGGCCTATCTCCTGCCCCCTGCAGCCTGTCTTTGGAGGGGACAGGAAACAGGCCTCAGGGGGCAGGAGAAAAGCCGCAGGGGACAACTCCTGCAGCCTGTCTCCTGCTGCTGGAGGAAGGAAAGAGGTAAGAACCTGAAGTTGAAGGGAGCCTGACAGAAGCGGGTAAGAACACTACATAGCATGGTGACATCCTCCCAGGCAGCGCACATGACCCGAAAAGGCCATGCGCACTGCCCAGCTAGACTTTTATAGTCTAGCTGAGGAGGTCGTCACCCGAAATGGTGCCGAAGCAGCGACCCTTCCAATGGGGTGGGAGGTGACCTCCATTTGCGGGCCCCTTTCCCCCCCCAAATTTTGGGGAGGTGTTAAACTGTGATCACCCCTTGCAGAATACTAGTGAACAATTGCTCACATATGGATAGTAAAAAAATTACACGTTGGATAAGAACCAGTTCAAACCGATATGGAGAAAAACCACAGTACCATACTGGGGAAATTGGCCAAAAACAAAAATATTGAGAAACAACAACTCACACGTCTACTATCCATGTGGAAACTGTGATTATGGCTTGTGTCTGAATTTATTTAAAAGGATTTTTCAAGACTTTTAAAAACTCCTTCGCCCCACTTCACATGAATGAAAAGTTAACTGAAAGTCTGGCGCCCAGCTCTTCTGCTGCTCCCAGAGATGTGGTGCCCCCATTTCTCCTTCAATGACGTTACATTCATGGCTCACATGAAACTGCAACCAATCACTGGCCACATTGGTCGCTTGAACCTGCAAATAGAAGACGTGACCATTGAGGTTAGCACATGACTGCTGAGAGCAGCGATTGGCTGCAGCGTTACATAAGCCATGAGTGTGACATCATTGGTGGGGGGCCAATGAGGAAAACCAGGGATCTAGAGACAGGGCGGGAGGGGAGGTTATAGGCAAAACCCCTTTTAATTTGCATTATATACAATTTTGAAAATACTACGCAATTTCTTTATAACTGTTTAGCCTTAATTTTTGGTTAGCGAAACATCAGAAATTACGTTTTGAGTTGTCTTTGTGTCTAAACTCTCTAATAATTCTATATAATATAACGCTATATAATAAAAAGTGGTGAAAATTATGAGGTAGGACAAAATATTTTATTTTCTTAAAATCAGTCTATATGGTCATAGAAACACATCACATCAATCACATGTAAAGTCATGACTTTCATATTCTGTAGGTCATTCACTTGAAAAAAAAAACAAAATCCACTGCAGGAGATAACAGAACTTACACAAGAGGCGTTGGGTGTAGTTTAGAAAATAGCAAAAATTATAACACTGTTGTTGCCATTAACAACCACAGATGACAAATTATAACACTAGTAATTGGTTGTACAATACTTTAAAGGTCGGCAGTACACCTTACCGACGTTGTATCAAGACAACACTATATTATATGCCTATTGGTGCACATAGACATTATTAAGGGGGTCTTCCTCTTATGACATATAAGCAAGAGCACAAAACTGCAAGGTAAGAGAAACTCTGGTTCAGAAGGACCTAGCCTGTCCATCTATTATACAGTCAGCCACTGTACTGCATTCTGCTGCACGAGAAATTTATGGCCAGAATGGCAGCTATCGGTTAATCACTGTCACATCTGATTTTAGAAAGTGGGTTCTCAATAAAACAAATATTGCAAAGTTTATTAAAAACTATCAAGTCTTGAGAAACTGAACACTGAAGAATAAATCTTGTAGTTATCCCTTCATGGGATTTAAAAAAAAGAGTAAAAAACATAAAAAGTGTACAAAAAATAAAATAAATAATAAAATAAAAATAAATATTTAATAAAAAAATAATTGTGCATACAATACACACACAAAAAAAAACCTACACATATTAGGTATCCAAATGACTGTAATAATCTGTAGAGTTGATCTAACAAGTTATTAAGTGTGAAATGTGAATGGTGTAAAAAAAATTGAAGAAAAAAAAATTAAAAAAATTCTGCAATAATTTATAAGTGAACTTAAACTATTCCCACAAAAACTACAAAGTGTCCCGAGTAAAACAAGGCCTCATACAACTGCTTAATTGAAAAAATAAAAAAGTTACCACTTTTGAAACGCAAGGAGGCAAAAACTGTGCTGGTCATAAAGTACTTTTCAGGCGTTCAGCTTGGGTTAATAAAGCCCATAAGATTGGTTGCGCAAACTTTTTGGGAGGAAAAAAATATTTTTTTGCATCATTTTTTTCTAATTGTTTTAATATTTCTTTAAAAAAAACCTACAGGCACAATCTACAAATCAATGAGTTTTTTTGTTTGTAGAGTTTTTCTTCACTTCTGATGTACTTTTTGGATCCTTGACATGTTTTTAAATGCAGCATGCTCTAGATATTGCATTTTAAAAATGAAAAGTTTCTTTGTAAATAAAACAAAATAATCTCATGATACTCAAAAGGCTTGTAAAAAAAATACATGGAATTCATAGGGTCTATACAATAAACACAGCAAAAAAAACTATGGACCTCATTAATAAAAACTGTTAGATGGTCCTTGATGCCCATAGCAACCAATCAGAGCTCAGCTTTCATTTCTTATACTGCTCTAGAAGAATGAAAGTTGAGCTCTGATTGGCTACTGTGGGCAACAAAAACAGCCTTATGCTTAGACAGTTTTCATAAACAAGGCTACAGTGTGAAGGAAGCTATAGGGATACTTTTTGATTTTTTGTTGTGTCCCATGATGCATCATTCCAATGTGCTGTAGTTTAAAGGAATTATTCCAAAAATCTGTCCTTGGGCTGTGACTCAGGTCTTTTGAAGTGAATGTGGTTGTGCAACACATACATACACATACAACTGTGGACTGGTGTGGTGCTATTTTTGGAATGCTGGACAACCCTGTTAAATCGTTTTACCATGGCTGAAGCTAAATTTCCATATGAACATTCAAGTCTTCAGCTGCAACTATATCACCAAGCAGCTGCCTATGGCCCTTCTGGTTTGCCAATAGTACCCAACAAACTCATGTGGCCATAGGCTACTGCCTGGGGTCATAGTTGTATGTTTTCACTGTACGTATCTGCCAAAAATGTATCGGACTAGTAATTGGCAATGTATATAATCATTTATCTGAAAAGTAAATTATATCTGTAGAGGGGTGTTCGCATCTTGCACTTTGATAGTGTATCAATAGTATGATAGGTCCAACAGGTGGGACCGCACCTATCTTGGAGGTGCCCCCAAAAGTCTTTGTTCAGAACAGAGAGTAGGTTGCTCTTGCACACAACTCTCGTTTTGTTCTATGGGAGTTCTGAGTACAGGTGAGCGGTGTGTTACGCTGTACTTCGAACTCTCATAGAACAGTATGAAGAGTTATGTGCAAGTGCGACCTACTCTTTGTTCTAAACAATAAACCTTCAGGGAACCAATCCCAAGATAGGTGGATCAAAGGACAAGATGGGAGCACAGGTATCATGGAGATAACAGCAAGGAACTGATATAATGTAGATACTGTAATAGTGACTGCAGTAGGCACCAAAGGCGACATGTATGTATTTTGGCGCCCAGGCGCCATTTTTTGTGTGTGCATTAGTAGTGTAGAATGCACCTGAATCTATGAATCTGTTCTATTATGGGTCGTAGATTTGGTGCTTTCTAGCAAATCAAGCTCAGGCTCACTTTTGGATCGCCTGTTCCAGCAGTAATGCGCCTAGTTTTCCCGTCATCATACAGTTGTGGTGAGACACACCTCCAGAACACCTCCACATCTGTGTGCATTACAAAGTGCCGTGGGCGCCTTATAACGCACCTAATATTGGAGTGCATCTGATTATAAATCTAGAGAACAGCCCTGTATATACATGTTGCCCCAAGTTTTTATTTTATTTTTGACTGGTTTTTCTTTGAAACTCTGATTCTAATCAAATTTTAATGCATTTTTAGTAGTATCTATAGTCCTGCTTTGACAGATGTAGCTTCTGCTTAGCAAGATGCTGATAAACTCTCATTTACGTGTTTATGAGCTATTTGGAGAAGAAAAAAAACACTCGTCGGACAGCCAATTATAAATAAGTTGATTTAGGTATTGTGACATATTATTATGGGTTTCTGTGACTAGGCGTGCTTCCAGAAATGGATTCTATAAGAATAATTTTTTTCCCTCCTGCTAGATGCATTTCTGGTTGTCACTCAAAAAACTGCAGTGGCAGTTTTCCAAAAAGAAGTCATGTGTGAAAACAACCTAACGCTTTGTTCTGCATCAGAGGCTCCCTGGAAATGATGGAAAAAATAGCTCAGGATGTTGCGCTATTTTTCCATCTAGACAACAGACACGACGACGGAAAAATAACAGACCCATTGTCATCACTAGGGTCCTTCGGGCGCCATTGGTGCCCGTTGTGGAAATATTCTTTTTGTTTTTTTTTTTTTTTTTTTTTTTTTTTTTTTTTTTTTTTTTTTTTTTTTTTTTTTTTTTTTTTTTTTTTTTTTTTTTTTTTTTTTTTTTTTTTTTTTTTTTTTTTTTTTTTTTTTTTTTTTTTTTTTATGATTATGCACGACACGTGAAAACCAAATACCCAGTAATGGCACTATATGAGGTAACTTCGGCCCAATTGTGCCTCTTGTGAATTTATCCCTGTTTGATTTTGCAAACTGCGCAAAATGCATCAAAAAAATCTTTAGTGAAAGCTTGATGATTTAACAACATTTGGCTAATTTCAGGCAACTTCGGCATGTTTGCAGAAATGCCAAAAAATAACACCCCCAAATAGCGTAAAACATAGACTCATTATACTGTGGATTTTTGCATATTGGTGTGAACTGGTACCAATTTACTGATGGCCCGGAGGAAAAAAGTGACATGTCACGTCTTTCTGGGGAAAGTGAAAGGGAATAGGGGCCGGGCCAGAGCGCTTTAGAAATCCGTGCTGACCAGCGCCTACTTCTACACAGCAGGCGTATTGTGGCACGCATTGTACGTGCTGCTATAGGCCTCGTGAACCCAGTCTTAGGGTGCGGACATATGACTTAGTCATGGCAAAGCACGGCTGTGATGCGGCTAAAAAACTGCGGCTGCAGCTGTAGTTAAAGTTGGTTGCTAATTTGCGGGGTGGATTTGCCAGTGTTTACCTGCAAACTCAAGCGGCACCTAACACAATTTAAAAACCACTGCTACAGAGCCACAGCTTTAGGCTGATTCACAATCGCGCTGTGGCCGCGTTTTAAATCTTCACCCTGAAGGTAGGAATACACGGTGTGGCCGCGACATGGTCGATAGTCGTTCCCCCGATGCATCCACCAATGGCCGCAAACTTTTGATGCAATTGGTGGACTCATCGGAGGTAGGACTATTAGCAGAGTCGCAGCTGAACTGTGTATTCCTACACTGAATATACAGAAGAGGTATTAGTGGTTGTGTGCTGCTAAATGCATATTTATTTCAGCAATTAAATAAATTCATTGAACATTCTGCACTTTTCTAATATACTTTATGTATCAATTCTTCACGTTTTTTAAGATCCCAGTCTACTGTAACTTGATTTCTCATTTCCAGACAATAAAAATCTGCTGATCACATAAACAGGACAGATTTTTATGTCAACGATAAAAGTTTCCGTGCAGTGACAGCAAGCAAAGATATAGAAAACTGCCAAGAACATAATAGATTCCACAACTTCTAATTGTACAAACAAATAAGTTTTGATACGACTGACTTTTTATAGAGGGTTTTCCTACCTGGTAAAATGATGGCGTGTTGCTAGAAAATACTGGAGATTAAATAGTGTTGCTAAAATACAGGAGTTTTCTGGAGTGTCGAACAGTTGGCCTGGCCTGAAATGGCTGATAGAGAACAATAGATTTATTTGACCTACACAATAAATGTAGATAACAGATTTTAAGTGTAGTCTCCCTTTTAAAAAAAAAAAATCTTCTCTTAGCCAATGTATATGGTTCTAAGATGCTAATTCCCTGACATCCCCATCCTGATATAGTTGCATAATTGATGTCATTTAGTTATATAAACTGAATGAAATTAAAGCCCACATGTCAGGAATTAATTACAGCCAAGGTTATCCGGCAATATAGTGTACAGAAGGACCAGAACACACATAATGGAGTCTATATAATGAATGACATATGGTGTTAAATACAGTGTTGCTAACATGTGGCAGACATTTTCACAGTAGAAAAGTCATTATATTTATCTTAAAGTGCCTAGTATGTGAAACGGAGCAACAGAGATACTAGTAAAACATTACCTTTCAATCTATACAGAAAATCTATATATTTTATGATCTGCGCATATAACATGATTCTAAATCTTCCTTAGGAGTAAATATACTCCATGTAATTCATTATCCTAGAGCACAAATGTCAAACTCAAGGCCAGTGGCCCAAATCTGGCCCACCATGTTATGTTATGTGGTCCCCAAGAGCTCAGACACAGCAAGCAGGGATGGACAATGTCCGGACATAGAAGAACTGGTACTCCACTTTCTTTAGACGCTGCTGTGGTCAGCACTTGGCAGAGGCAGAAGCACAAGCAAAGGGAGTGGGCATCATCTTCGATTTGGAGTTTTGGTGTGCACCTCCACATCACGCTATTCAGCAACTCACAAGTAGTGGTAAAGCTCTGGAATCTCCACCGAAGCACCATGGCCACTCTCCAAGGCCCTTCAATAACCCTTTGAGAGCAACTATAATGCTGATATGACCCGTCTCCTAGAGGAAGGATACACTAGAACGTGGGCAGCAGCAGTGCCAACCATGACTCCACAACAATCAGCATTTTTATGTTCTGTACTTTTTCACAGTATGCATACAGCTAGCTAGGCTATGTATCAATACAATACAATGCAATGAGTTGTGCTGGAGGAAAAGTGGAGTATGGGCATATGTTCAGACAATAAAGGAGAAAGATTTGATCTGTTAAAGAGCCTAGGTTCATATTCACATGTCGGGTCTTTCTTATCGGAAAAATCCGACGTGAAATCCTCAGCAGAAATACGACTTTAACTTTGCTGAGACAGTTTTTGCCTCTTATTGTCCACGTGAGTCAGATTGCACATGGATTTTAATATGAAATCCGTCATGGAATCTGCATCAAAGTCCAAGTTAAAATCCGCTGTGTGAACTTGCACTGCAGCAAGAATGAGGCTCTGTAACAGTTATGGTTATAGGGGCTTAACTCATTGTGTTTTAGGGAACATGTGAACCAAAGGCTTACAAAGATAGGGGGCCCCTATGAACAGTATAAAACAGAACAGCACATGGGCTCCTTGCTCCAATAGGTTTTCATAGTGCTTTCACTCTGTTGCATATTCCGTCAAAAATGACGGAAAAAATAGCGCAGCGAACTGCGCTATTTTTTACATCTAAACAACGGTGAAACCCCCGACGAACCCATTGTAATCCACAGCCGTCGTTGGTGTCCATTGTCAAACCTTCGACAGATGTGAACCAAGTCTAAAATGGTAGTGGTTCCCTTACCTACTGTACACATATGGTAAGTCCACCCCTGATATGGACACCAAAGCCATGGAAACCCCCCAGTGATATCATATTATCACCTCACCTCAATAACATAAGCAGTATTCCCACCCTCCACCCCCTTTCACTGCTATTAATGGATAGTGATATTATCCTGATAACATCCTGATGCGGAACAAAAGTAGATATAATTAAAGGGTAATTCAACATAGTAAGAAAAAGTCCACAGCACTCACCATCTGAAGATTTTCTCTGATTTATTAAAAAATAGGATATAGCGGAGTGGAAAAAGAATGTATCGGACCAACAGCTGTTTCATGCTCTCTGCTATCAGTGTAGAGGACCCAGTGAACCAAGCCTAAAGTGGTAGTGGTTCCCTTACCTACTGGGCCCCTGTTCACCTGCACAGATTGCACATATGGCAAGTCCTCTCCTGATATGGACACCAATGTCATGGGATCCCCCCAGTGCAATGCCCCTATATTATAGCAGAAAATGGCCACAAAGAGTGTCTCTCACTGTAGAGGACCCAGTGCACACCTATCATATTGTCACCTCACCTCAATAACATAAGCAGTAGTCACAGTCCCATCCTTTCACTGTCATCAATAGATAGTGAAATTATCTTGATAACATCCTGATCTGCAAAAATAGTAGATTCATTTAAATGATAGCTGCAACTTTTCTCCATTTTGAAAGTTTATCAGTAGGATTACATAGGGGGCACTATGATGTAAGAATGAACTTAGCATCTTACCAAAAATCTTCAATCATTCATCACTACATTTTTTCATAAATAGACTTTAAGATAAATAAATATGATTAAAAGTACCAAGAAAGCAAAGTTAGATAACATGAAGGGAGACATGTATGAAGGAAGGCACTTCGAAGTGAATTGCCGAGTCTCGTTTTCAGTGTAGAACGCGCCTGAATTGCATGAAAGTGGTTTTTGTGTGATTATAAATGGAGTCTAAAGTTCGACGCACCTCGCCTGTGTGTTTGGCGCATTACGAAACTTAGCTGCATTAGTAATGCGCCTAACATGTATTAAGGTTAGAGACAGGGTGGAAATAAGAGAAAAGTCATTAGAATAGCATGTCAGCGAATAGAAGCTATGGTAGTGATCCTGCTTGGTGGACCATAGGTCCCAGCCAGACCTGTGGTGTGCTGGCTCTTGTTGTATGTAGAATAAAGGATGAGAGCAGCAAAAAATACATTTCAAATTTAATGTAGTAAACATTAAAAACTGTAAAATCTAAAACAACATAATCAGTGGGTTATTTAATGTAGAACTAGTTTTAGATTCTATTAATTTTAAATGCATTTTATAGGAGATATTCTTATATTTTTGGGACATTATATATTTTATATTAATTTTATATGATAACATTTTTCATTAAATTTAAATAATTTAATTTTATATAGTTTGATAATTATCAGAAATTACTTTTTATTATTATACTGGTTTAAGTTGAGAAATAAGGCATATTTTCTGCCCTAATGGCAAATCTACCTTCACTCCGACTCCTCAGGCTCAGACAGACCACATTGAAATAGGTCTGCCTGTGCGAGCAGTAATGCGCCTAGTTTTGCCGAACCACACTCATATATGTGTCTAATAATATGACTGTCGTGCGACACGCCTCCATAACACCCCCATAACGCCCCCTCATGTTAGGCGCATTAGAAAGTGTCGAGTCTTACGAACAATGCGCCTAACACATTCATTAGGCGCATTAGACATCGTAGGCTGCTCACTTAGGCACATTTTACGCCAGAAAACTGTGAAAAACCCAATCATACATGTCTCCCTAAGTGAGATCATAAGATACACAGACACAGAACTTGCATACACAAATTTCCATAGGAAATCTGCAGGCCAGTACAGAAGACAGAATTTTCTAACTCAAAACTGACTTGAAATATGCACAATGAACAAAAAAAAGATGTGACATCATATTTTGAAGTCAATGAGAAAATCTGCACCATGCTATTTTGACTTAGATTTCAAGGGGATTTGCATGTGCACCTGCACCAAAATTGGCACCCCGCTCTATTTGCTGTCTTTAAAAAACAATCTGTGTCAAATTTGCATCTCCATTATAAAAATCTGCATCTTAAACCTGCACGGATTCATTGTGTAAACATACCGTTCCACAAAATAAAACCAAAAAAGCTTTAAGGGTAGTTTCACAGATTGCAGTCTTTCAGGAAACAATAATAAAAGTATATGCATTTAGTCCAGCGGTGTGGTTTTTTGGCGGGGGGGCCAGATGATAGCTGGAAGTCAACTATAAAGGCGAATATAAAGCACACTACAGACGTTGCATGTTTTTTGTTTTGCATTTTTTGGTCCGTTTTTTGTTCAGCTGCCACTTTTTATTTCAAAATGCAGCAAGCTGTGAGTGTAGCATTTTTCAGGCAGTTTATAGCACTTTTCTCCCTACAGACTCCAACTTGTTTTTTGTTTCTCAAAAAAAGGCATATGTGCATGTGTGTGGCATTTTTATGCAGTTTTTGTAGTCTTTCTACAGTGCAGATCATGTGATGGGAAACCTGCACCAGAAAAGATGAAGCAAAAAATTTGCACATACAAATGCACACTTTGAAATTGAAAACGTGAAGCCTAAAAAATAAGAAATCTTTTTTTGGGTGGAAAATGCAAAATAAGGGAGCCTTATGTATGACATGTATGAATCCTGTTGCTGACAGGCTAGTTCTAAACAGCTTGAAAGCAGGGTATAACGTGCCAGATTGTATGAACCTGTTTCTGCAGTTCATACATTTAGCAAATTTTGGCCTCAAGACCACTTTTAACTTGGTCTTGCTGTTCTGACAGTTATGTGCCTACTTTTGGCATCCCACATTCATAAATGTGTCTAATCCTACGAATGTGGTGCGAAACCCCGAGAATGTCCCAAATCTATGACCCATTACAAAGTGTTGGGGCCGGAGCCAAATTTGGAGTGCAGCTGTTCATACATCTATAGGACAGGGCTACACCAGCTTTTTGGCACAAAGCTAGCCAGAATACTGGCGCAGCCCCATTCATACATGTCGCCCCATTTGCTGAAACAAGAATATACTTTGTTGGTGATACAAACAGAAGGAGTCCACTTGTCGCTCCAGCAGTACCCTGTGGTACAGCTAGATCATTTAACAGACAATCCTAAACTGTATTCAGCTGCATTTTTTTTCTAACTAAACCAGTGTCTTTCCAAAGCTACTTGTGTAGAACAATCTGAATCTGCAAAGACCATCCAATTACCGCTGCCTGGAACTTGGACTTACATCTGTGACTCAGTAACTGCTCTTGAGCCCTTTAAACCTGATCTGATGCTTTTGCAAACGCATAGTAAAAAAGGAAATTCTATGTTGGTGTATGATGCGACATATTCATTTCACAGAGAAGTTGTCCACTTATTTTTAGCTGTACATGACATCCATTACCTATACATATGCTAGTAGCATCGCTGCTGAAGCAAGGACAGCTTGTCAAACTTCCACAGCTGGTTATGGCAGTTGCATCTGCAATATTGTTGGCTAGTCCAGTCAGATACACCTATAACACTAGAAAAGCAGTAAATAGTTGCGGTTTTAATGCAGTTACACAGGAAATGCTCCAAGAATTTTTAGATTGTAACGGCAACACATAATGCAGTTCTAGCTGTTTCTCTGTGGTGAAAGTCACGGGAAAACTCTGAAATGCGTGCAGGTATTTCAACAGCATTGTGTGAATAGGAATATGCTAAATCCAATTTACTACAATGATACATCTAATTTAGATCAGCTTCCAATCCACATTAAAGACAGTATATGTAAAGGTATTAAACCCAGGTGAGATGCTATGGGCTGCATTTGTCATTATGGGTTAATACATCATGCACTGGTCCCAGACTCTAGTGCGCTATCACTTAAAATATTTAGGGCGACATATATGAATTTTAAATTTTTTTGCTGTATATTGCCGGTTCTATAGATGTATGAACAGGTGTGTGGCCAAACTTAGTGCAATGAGCACCTTACAACACATTTTAAATGTGTCAAAGTTTGGTGCAAAACTGCCAAAGTTTGGCACATAACACTCTATGCACTAACTTTGAGTATTATGTGGCAAAAATGTTTGGCGCATAACACTTTTCATACTGTCATACTATACACTCCTCTATGTCTATTTAGAAATGGTGTGCCAAGTTACAAAAATGGGGCATGCGAATTCATAGATGTCGGCCGTAATGTCTGATTTAGGTGAAACTAAAATCATTGTTTCCCACAAGGAGCACAATCATAGGGTATTCCTGCCCATGTGTATCGGTAGGAAAAGGTGGAACTTCAAGTAAGAATTAATCAGTTAACCAGTTAAAAACAGTGGGACTTCACTTACCATGTTTTTTTCCTGTCCTGTGTGTCTGGGCAGATGGATTAGTGCCCTTTTGACACTCATAATTCAGTTTATGTTTGTCCTATTTTTAGAGAGTGCTATTAAGTTTTACTGCAACTTGTGTGGTGTCTATCCATCCCCTTCCAGGTATATTTATCTGTTACTAAAGTTTTGCAGCGGTTCCCTGGTAGGGAGCCCCTGTGTGGACACCATTTGTTTCCAAAAATAATTTGTTTGCCCTATGAGCCTGGCACCAAAATAAGTTCTGAAATTCACCCAAAATAACATTTCAAGTACACTTCTCGTATAATGTATTGTAAAATATGCACAGTCATTCAGACAATGCATATTTCACTCTTGTATTTTACTGTGCACCTGATAATAATTAACATGTCAATTCTTTCAGGCGTATACGTGCTATCACATTATTAAGTATAAGAGCCAGATATCCACTTCGGCCACTGTGCATCGAAATTGTGTGAAATTACGCACTTGCAAATGCGTCATTTCAACAGCGCAACTAAAGCGTTTTGTCGCCTGTACCAGGGCGCGCCATCCATGTGAGCTCCCCGTAAGGAAGAAAAGTTCATGTAGAGCTTTTTGGGATAACCATAGAGGTCCCAGCCAACTAGATTTTAGTTTCCGAAAGCCCTGGAGTGGGGAAAGGAGGGTTTTGATGCTGCAGAGCCAACAGCTGAGAGAAAGAGCCTAAGGTTGAATTCCCACTGCACTGGACAAAAAACGGCTGAAAGTCTACCAGTTTTTGTCCGATGCACAACCGCAGTATTTGTCATGTTTTGCGCAAAAACCTCGGTCAGTTCTCGTTTTTTTGCCATCGCCCCATACAATTGATTGTATGGGAAGACGGCGAACCAACTCAAAGTGCCGACGTATTATACAACATGTTGTATAATATGTTGGCACCAAAAGATGAGCGGAAAAAAAAGGAGCTGTGGAGAATACAGGTCGTTTTTTCTATTGTCGTCTATAGGGCTGCCTGGACAATCGAATTTTCGGCGGTTTTTAAATCCTAAAACTCCTGAAAATACGATCGTATAGCTATGCCGTGGAGACATAGCCTGACACCAGTGGCCTTCTCCTGTGGCAGAAAAAAAACCCAGTAGGAGGCCTTGTATTTTCCTAAATACTTGGGAGTCTTGTTTTCCAGATCTATGGGTTGTAAATATTATCTAGGTACAGAATACATTTTCAGCATTGAATGAGGGTCTTCTACACTTTCTCTTTTGCACTCTCTTTTCTGCAGCAGCTTGGCTGGATCATGAATTAGAAAAAGGTTTGCATTTGTCTTACAACTTTTTAAATCTATTAAGGGTTCAACACAAACTCCCAAATGATGTTCCTTTCATTACCCCCAGAAAGGAGGAGGGAAAGTATTATCTGCCAAGGATTTTCTGCTAGTACCTCGACAAACATCTACCAGAAGGCTAATGAGAGTGCTGAGGCTGATGTCAGCAGTTGTGAAGGCAGATCTGTTGGCACTTTGGCACCTATAGCGCTTACAGAGTGAGTTCTTGTGCCAGGTGGGTTGGACAAGAAGTGCTCCCTGTCAGCACTGAGCATTGTCTAAAATGCTAAAGGGATCTACAGGCCAGCCATGATGTTAATCAAACATGCATCCCAGTCAGGTTAGGAAGCTCATCTGAGTGCAAAGGAAGCTGCAAGAGGAGCTTATGTCATTGAATCTGAGAGAACTTCGAGCCATTTATTTAGTTATCATGAAATGTGCAGCCCAACTCAGAAGGAAATGTGGGTGATTTAGAATTATCAATATAAGGCTATATTTCTTTATATCAACAAATGGGGAGGCACTTCTGACGGAATTATCCTAGAATGGGTAGGAAAGAATCTCACCTATCCTTCAGCAGCATCATATATATATATAATTTATATATTTATATACTATAATATAAAAACTATATATAATATATATATATATAATATATATAAGTTTTTCCCTAAAACGGTTGGCAATCATCTGAGGTGGGAAGAGACTGTTCCGGGAAGGTGGTCTTTGCATCCAGAGATCTTCTGGATGGAGAGTGCCAGAGATAAATCTGATGTTGACAAGGTTCAGTGCCAAGGTAAAGACATTCGCTCCCAGAAAATTAGGCAAGATCAGGCCATGGGAAAATGTATTACACCATCTTTGTCCAAAGAGTTTATGGTTTTACCAAGTCATTCAGATGAGTCAGCTGCAATATTGTAGACACCCACCTCAGAGCACAAACTGGTTAACCAGCATCTATTGCAATATAGAGGGATTTCTGATGCAGTCATGCAGACAGTGTTTAAGTCAAGAGCAGAATGCACAAATAAAGTCTAAGCAAGATTCAAGAAGCGCTTTATGGTCTGGTGCGAAGGATTTAAATCCTACACATAACAAGATAATAGACTTGTTTCAGAAGGAGAAGGAAACAAGAGTCTATGCACATCTACTCTGAAGGTCCAGGTTGCTGCTCTGTCCATTTTTATTGGATGTCTGCTATCACAGGGCCCCTTAATCAAGAGAGTTATCAAAGGACCCATTAGAGTAAGACCTAATGTCCTTCAGGAGATTCATCAGTGGGATCTGTAATAAGCACTTAATGGATTGTTCTCTCATCCTTCAACTCTCGAGAGCTGGAAAATCACAGGTTTCCTTAAGGTGTCCCTTTCATCATCCATTATAGGTTAAATACTCACCTCTAAAACGGGGGCAGCCTTTGGGCGCTCCATCCTGAATTTTATTGCTCAGGAAGGCTCTGTTTATAGGGTAAATCTATGATGTTCTGCTGGTAGAACATAAGGGAAATGCTGATTTCTAATGTTAATCTGTTTTCCCTCCATCCTAACAGCAGAACAAGTATCCATCCTATAAATATTTGGCCCTTTAAAGGTGCTAATTAATTAATTCTTATTACTAGTTCCATCTGTCCTACCACACACTGAGACAAGAGTACATCATTATTGTGCTGCTGTGTGGATTAAGGTTTGTAGATCTTATAAATCAATGCATATACAACATGTTCCCTATTAACTGGGATTTTTTCCATTAACCAGATCAATAAACTTTTAATTCTTTAACAGATTTTTTTTCTTACAAATGTCATACAACATAAGTTAAGGGAACTGTGAAAAGCAAAAACCATCGTCATCTAATGAGGTATTGAAGGTTGATATACTATCCATGTCAATGGGAAAACTACTCTGCAAGGTACCACTGTACACAACTTTGTGAAGGAATCCTTAGCTCAGTGTTCCCCAAGATGTTATTATTCACCTGTGGCAAAACTACATCTCTTAGCAAACTGAATGAAAGTTGCAGTTTTGCAACAGGTGTAGAATCACAAGTTGGAGACCCTATGTTGACACAAATGATTATCACATGGTTTTGGGCACATATGATATAAAAATATATGGTTCGTGCTGAAAAATGTTCTGTTCAAAAAAGTACAAAACCTAAGCCACTGATAAGGAGCAATGGTAATTAGCAAATTAATAAAGATTCATCATCACTAGTGCTGCTATCAGAGAGGGGATGAGAGGTCTGCGGAGTTCGCACAACCGCTGATTGTTTATAATGATCATGTACCCCCAAAGGCTCTTCATGGCAAGAAGATATACAGCTATGCGGCTGCTCGTTCACCTGAATTTGGACATTCATTGAGCTGTCTAAGTGACCGGAGTTTTTTAAAGGCAATTGTAATGGGTCCTTGTTATGTGTATGGCTATTAGATGTGCTGCTTAGACCAGCAGAAGTCCTTTCTGATACAGGCGCTAAATAAGAAGAGTTCAAGAGTTCAGCTGAAGTCGTCACTTCAGGAGTTATATGTAGGTCTTCCCTAATGGTCGGATTAAAATAACTGTGGCAAGAATTTTCTGAGTCTGCGATTGCCAATTCTGACTCAAGCTCTATGTTTGCGCCAGGGTAAGTCTGTGGCAGAACATTTAATGGAAGCTGCTCGGAGGTCCCAGGTTCAGATTGCAAATGGTGGTCAACAAAATCAGGACTTTCACCCTCTTGACTGGAAGTCTGATTTTTGTAAATTTTAAATGTTTTGGTGGGGGGCCCAAGTGTTTGGGCCAGGGTCTTTCACTCCGGGGAGTCCGTTTTCCCCAAAACCCGACCTGTAAAAGGGGGAAAAATGATGTCAAGAGGGGGATTTGACCCCTTGCACGGGAAAACGAGGGGAAATAATTTTTTCCAAAAGTCCCCCCCAAACGTCTTCGGGAAAGGAAGTCCTTTTTTAAAGGGAATTCCCCTCATTTTGTCGACCATTGCGGGTGCGAATATTTTGTAACATAGACACCTAAAAAATATAAATTTACAGTGAAAAATGCATTTCTAAAATTGAATGATTACTAGTTGGAAGAGGTTTGTCTCATGAAAAAACAACATTTTTTTAAAATGCTTCCCCCCAGGGGGGATCAGCTTTTTTTCGGGAGGGGGGAAAGATAGATTTTTTCCCCTTTGTAGCCCCCAGGGAACTGCAAGGGAAAATAATTTTATTTTTTCCTTTTCTTTCCCAAATTTTGGTCCAAAATTTGGGAAAAAATATGACTCCCTTTCTTCCAAAAAAACAAAAAAAATTTTCTTTCAAATTTTGGTTTTTTTTTTCTGCAGCCATCCCTCCCAATTTATTCAAAAACCTCTACCAATATAACCCCAAACCTACAGTGGACATTTTTTTTGAAAAAAAAAAAAAATTTCACTTATTCTGACCTTTGGCTGCCTCTAAAAAAAAATGTGAAAATTTTTAAAAATGGGGGGTATAAGATTGCCCCCTTGGATGGGGCCCTTATAAAACCCAATTGGACAGTTGGGGGGCCGTTCCCCAAAGGGCAAAGGACAAATACCGGGTCTCTTTATGGGAAACCGGTTTTTTTTTTCCCTGTTTTCGTCCCGTGCAAAACCCCCCAAAAGGTCTGCTTTTCTCCGGGGGCTTCGGGGGGGAAAAAAAACCTCCCCCTTTTAAAAGGCTTTTTTCTTTATAAAGAATGAAATGTTCTATTTTTTTTGGTCCGCCGGGGGCCCTTGAAAAAAAATCCTTTGAAAAGGGGGAAACCCCCTGCATGAATTTTCCTTTAAAGGGCCCGTTTTTAAAAATTTTTTTCGGTGGGGCCCTGAAACCCCGGTTTTAAAAACCCCAGAAGGGGCGGGAAAAAAACCTTTCCTGGGGCAAAAACCCCCCTTTTTAAAGGGGGAAAATGTATCCTTCCTTATTTTGGGCTGATTCACATTTCTTTTAGCTTCCAAGCTCTGTAATGCGGGGGGGGTTTCTTCCCCCCCCAGCTGGATGACTTTTAAACCCCCCCTTCACTGCTGGCCTGGGGACCCCCCAAACCCCCCCCCCCTCCCCCCTTGGGTCCCATATCACTGGTGTCTCTCTCTATCATTCTTATTTTAAAAAAAGCTGAATACAAAACCAAAGGGGCGCTTTAAATCTAATCTGGAAAAGATCTCTCACGCGGGGAGATTTTTTTTTACGGGCTTTCTAAGAATGGCACAAAATTTTGGGTTTTATGGCAGGAGGTTGGGGCACGGGGGTCAAAACTGTCAGGGTTTTTCTCATTGAAACAATCTGCTGCATTCTGTTTCTGTAGGTGGGGAAAAAACCAAAAAAAAATGCTACGGCCCCAAAATAGTCGGACACACAGCCCCTTTAAAAATCGACCCAGGGGCGGGTACAAAAATTGTAAATGAGTTTTTTCCGCTTGTGAATTGTAAAGGAGGAGGGATTAGACCCAAACACGGGATTTCAGTGTAAAAAAAAACAAAAGAAAAGGGACACTTGAAAAAAAGGCAGCTTTGGGCAAAATTGACTTTCCTTTTTGGGCAAATTTCCCTTTTTTTTAAACTTCCCCTTATTTTAAAACCCAATTTAATAAAACGATAACCCCCCTTTAAGTAACAAAACTACAATTATTTGTTCATGGTGATTTGTATTAGCCACCCTTGGTTGCCACTTTTGGGAAAGGATTTTAAATAGCCTATCTTTTAAGGGGGTTTGTTACACGCCAGTTAAGTGTGGAAGACCAGTGCTCTAAAAGCTTTTACTAGCAGTAAAGGGGGAATATATCGTTTTTGGGTTCCTAAAAAATTTGGGGGGTTCATGGGCACCCTTAAAAGGGGCCCTAGAACCCAGTGCTGGAAAAAAGGGAGAAATGGTTTGGTGGGAAGCCTTTGGAAAGATCAGGATCAATCCTCACAATATTCTACAGCCGTGGTACAGAACAGAATTCCACAAGGTATTTTATTTTTTCCAAAAATTCTTTTTTTTAAAAAAAATAGGGAAAAATGTTTTTAAATTGAGAATCCCCTGCCAGCGGGAAAAGGGGCCCTTCAACGGGGGGGGAAAATTGGGGGTCCCTTTTCCCAATGACCCTCCCGTAAAAAGGAGGAGCCTAAAACTTCAAAAAATCCGCCCAAGCGAGTCATTTGTGTTTCAAACGCCCTAAAATAAAAAAGAAACAAAACAAGCATAAAAAAAGGTCAAAGGGGCTTATTTTTTAAAAACTACATATCCCCAAACAAAAAACACTTTACACGGGGGGTTTTGAAAAAAGCTTAAGGCTATGTTTTCCCCCCGGGCACAATTTTCACCCGGCTTTAAACACTCTTTTCGACGAAAAGGCACTCTAAAATTTTCGGAAAATAACCCATACCCCCATAGAGAACGCCCGGGGAAAAGTGCCCATAGGGCACTGCGTTTAAAAGGCCCGCCCCCTTCGCGGTTTTTTTACTTTGACTCCAAACCCCGACGAAATTTGGGCGGGCCGAACGGGTATCCCCCGAAATTTTCGCCGTGTAAACCCATACCCTTTAAAGTAAAGTGCTTCTATTCATAAACATATTGAGCTTGTGTGCAATTAAAGATAAAAAGTCTGCTTTGCCCACAAACCGTTTATGTCCATGGGTGGTTTTTACGTTTTTAACCCTTTTCCCAACACTGCAACTTTTTAACAGCAAGAGTACCACCTTTCCGCATTGGCTGTGCAAAGTATTGCAGCTGAGCCATCCCATGGTCGAGGACACCACAGTTTCTGAAACAAAGTAGCAGTGAGTTCTTTTTTAAAAACCCTTTTAAAAAAAATAGGGAAAGGGGAAAAACAATTTAAATTGTTGGACTAAACCCCTTTAAACCGAATATGTTTATTTGACTACTGCTTAAACCAATTGACGATATCCCTTTTGGGGTTTTTTGGGAATTAGAAATTGTCTCCCTGTACCCCCCCGGCTTCAAAGGGGAAATATAGTTTAAAAGGCAAACCAAGGCTTTTGACCAAGACAGAAAAACCCAAGTGCCAACAAGCAGCTGGGGAGGGGACTTTTTGGGTAAAACCACCAGGCGTTCTGTTCATTTTCCATCCTGGCAATCCTGGGGGCCCCATCACGGGGCGCCATTTTTTCAAAGATACCAAGGGGGGTTTCCACAGGGGAAATTTTTCCCCTTTGGTGCAGGGTGAAGGCGGGTTTTTTTTCATTAAAGCCATTTGGGCAGTTTTTTTCTGGTTTTTGCAGCGGCCCTAGGAAAAAGGGGTAAAAAGGCCACTTCCCCCCTTCACAAGGTTACTCGTTCCCTTTGCCCAAGGTTTACAGTTTTTTTTTTTTTTTTTTACCCTTCCCATTGGGGAAAATCCCACCAACCATCACTTGTTGGCTTTTCAGAGAAACCCAAAATGTCATCTTTTTCCACAGGGCTGCTCCCCATGGCAAGCGGGTACCCCTTTTGGGACCCTGGTAAGTTGCATTAAAACCATGGCCCATGGTTTTTGGTCGTGCATGGTAGGACAAGGTGAGCTGGCCTTTAAGCAAACCCCAAGCACAAACTTTGGGCGGGGTTTTTTAAAGGAACGAGGGGGGGTTTGAAAACAGCTTTTATCCTCCTTTTTTTTCAAAAAAAAAAACCGAATTCCCCTTCAAAAACCCTTTTCCCATAATCATTTGTAGCAAACAGCAAGTCAATTGGGAATCACAATTTCGATTGTTTTGGGTATTATAAACCCAAATGCACCGAAGGTCTGACCGGCTGTGATCGGGGCGGAAAAAGGGGGGGGTTTGGGGGTTTAAAAAGGGAAAAAGGGCCCATAAATTTTTGTTTAAGCTTTCCACCCAAGAAAAGTTCAGGGAAAAATTTTCTCTTAAATCAGCCCAGTCACGAAAGCCCTTTTATCGAGTTGCACCTTAATTCATTTGACATGCATTGTGTTGAGTGAGCCAAGCTGCAGGGGAACGTTCCTATAGGACAAAGACTGGTCCTTAACTCAGTAAAAGAATTTGTACAATTTTGTTCGTCTGAGTTATCTCCACATTCATCAACAGAATTGCACCTCCAGGTGTTTGGGATACACTTCCCATTACGACAAAGAAATTCATCGGTTGGACATGAGGGGAGTCCCATTTTTCCTTGTTGGGAAAAAGAAGAAATAATTTATATAATATAGAATGCATATGTAATGTGCCAGGTCTCAACTGGTGCCACACTGGCATATTGGTTTGCATTGTCTTAAAGCTCTTTGGTTATTTTCCATTTAGAAGCACTTCTATATGGAATACTGCAAGTTTCATCAATTTGTGTTGCAGACATCCTTCTGCAAGTATTATTTAACCATTCACCATTGATGCTTGTGCTTTATGTGCACAATGCTATGGTATACTGCATACAGAGTCTTCTACATTTTCTGGTTTCATGGCAACAAATAATTTTAGCTGTTGATTGGGAAAAAGTCAAAAGTGGAGGGAAAGAGTTCAAGGTAAGTTCATGCAGCTTTACTACAGGACACAATGGGGCCAATTTATTAATACTGTTTAATTCTCATTATAAACAAACTAGACAGTCTTAAAATGTGTCAGATTTATCAAGGCTATGATATAGCTGACAGATGTTTAGACTGTCTAGTCTAACTTTACAGCATTTACTAGTTAGCTTAGTTTGTGCCATCAATTGTGCAAAAATGTTGACACATTGTGTCGCACGTTACCCCATGTCCACATTACATGGAACAACACCCATCCTTTTTGTCAGGTGCGGAGTACAAGTGTCTATAACACATAATAAATGTGGTGTAAAATGTACGCCAGTATTTTGCTGCAACTGCCATAGTAAACCTGCCCCAATGTTAGGAATAGCTCACTATCTGAGCATCTCACAAGGCTCTGGTGTTGATGATCGTTTTCCTTTGTAGAAAACAGTTTTCTATGGAATGATGGGACTAGCGCAGTCACTGCTTTAGAAACATTACAAATATTTAGTCATTTAGAACTCATGGATTCTTTAGATTCTTAATTCAGATGGTTATTAATTAGTACCAAAGCAGAATCTACTTACCTTAAAGGGAACCTGTTACACTGAACATGTTATCTGATCTGCCAGCAGCATTATACTACATGAGAGGAGCTGAGTAGATTGATGTATAGTTTTGCAGGGAATTATTCACTAGAACTCGGGACTTAATCATTTAAATTTCTGCTTATTTTAGGTTGAGTCCAACAGGCAGTCTTATCAGTGACTGACAGCTATCTCTTTATGCATGCTCATACAAGGGAGACTGTAAGTAACTGAGAAGACGGCTCACCGGACTACTTTACTAAAAATTAGCAAACATTTAAATGAAGAAGTTACTAATTCTTCTAAATCTTCCCCCAAAAAACTATATAAGAAGATAGCATGTTCAAAGTTACAGGTTACATAGTTACATCGTTAGTACGGTTGAAAAAAAGACACGTGTCCATAAAGTTCAAGCAAGGGTGGGGAAAATGTGGTTGAAGGGAGGGAGACAAGGATTCTAAGCCCAGCCTCTCCACTGGTTAATGCCCTGAAACCCACAAGGCAAGAACCAATCTGCTCCAGTGGAGACCCCATCTCTGACCCCAGAGCCTCCACCAGCCAGGATCCAGAATTTTACATGGCTACATACGCATTCATATTCTTTAGTTTCAGGTAGATATCTAAGCTTTTCTTGAAAGTCCCAACTGTTCCTGCTGTGACCAGCTCCTCAGATTCACAGTTCTTACAGTGAGGTTCCTTTTAAGTTTTTTGCCATGACATTAGGGGCAACATGTCCCATTAGGGCTGCACCATTTTTTGTTGCATTTTTTCACCAAAAAACTGTTAAAGCCCTATTCTCTATATAAATAACCTGTAACATACCAAATCTAGGCGCGTTATTCGCCAGCCCCAACACATTTGGATGTGCCTAAAGTAGGCATCAAATATGCTAGCAATGATATGCTATGCGCCTAGGTTAGGCACATCAATTATAATATGAAAGGTATACCACACTCCAGATATTTGACAGGTTCATTCATTCAGGAACACCATGGGCGACATGTATGAAATCTGACTCTGATAGACCAGTTCTAAATTGCTTTAAGGTAGTATAGATGGTGCCAGAATGTATGAACCTGTTCTTCTGCAGGTCATACATACAGGCGCAGTCTAGTGCCAATATGACAACTCGGGCTCAGGCACCACCTTTAACTTGGTCTGGCTGTTCTAACTGTTTTGCGCCAAGGTTTTGGCGTCAAAGAATCATAAATCTGTCTACTTCTACTAATGTGGGGTGACAGGCCCCAGAACTTTGGCGAGGTACCGAGATACTTATCGCGCCAAAGTTTGGAGTATGTCTGTTCATACCTCTACAGAACTGGTCTACTACAGCTTTTTGAGGTGCAGCCCTGTTCATACATGTCGCACTTATACTCATTTAATGCATCTTTAAATGGCATAGTGGTGCCTCTTTTCTGACATGTCGCCCTTAATGTTTACCAAACAAACTTTGTTATGCAAAAGCCTCAGCCCTACTTAGAAGTAATTGGTGCTTAAAAGTTTGTGAAACTTTCACAATTTTCTTTATTTTTGCATAAATTTGACATAAAACTACAACAGTCTTAAAAATAAAACATTTAAGTAAAAATATAAGACTTATCCATTATTACATATCTGTCAGTTGCTTTCAGTATTTGGTGTAACATGACCCCTATTGTGCAGCAATAACTGCATCAGAATGTAATTGTTGATTAGCCCTGCGCATCAGCTTGGTGAAATTTAAGCCCATTCCTTCATACAAAACAGCTTCAACTCTGTTACCTTGGAAGTTTTCCTCCTATGAGCTGCTCACTTCATGGTTCTACCACAACATTTCTAATGGATTATGACTCCCAAATCTGCCATTGCAAAAATTTTATTTTATTCTTCTTTAATCATTCTTGTGTAGAACAACTTGTGTGCTTAGGGTCGTTGTCTGGCTGCATGACCCAGCTCACAGACAGATCTCCTGACATTTGTCTTCAGAGTTTGCTGATATAATTCAGAATTCATTGTTCCATCAATGATGACAACCTTTACTGGCCCAGATACAGGAAAACAGGCCATAACATGTTACAACAATCACTGTGTTTTACAGATGGTATGAAGTTTTTATGCTGAATTACACTGTTTTCCATCCTCCAAACATAGCGCTTCTCATTTGAAACTCAAAGCTCTATGATGATCTAATTCCACCTATCATTGTTCCAATAGCCTTCTGGCTCGCCCAGGTGATCTTAAGCAAACTGCAGACAGGCAGCAATGTTCTTTTTAGAGAGCAGCAGCTTTCCCCTTCCATTCCTGCCATGCAGATGATTGTTGTTCAGTGTCCTCCTGACGGTGGACTCATGAACATTAACATTCGCTAATAAGAGAAATGGCTGCTTAGAGGTTACTTTGGGTTCCTCTGTGAACCTACTAACTATTACATGCCTCCGTTTTGGATTGATCTTGGTTGGCTGACCACTCCTGGGGAAGAGAATTATGGTCTTGAATTTCCCTCCATTTGAACACAATCTGTCTGACTGAAGAGTTTAGACTTCACCAATCCTTAAAGATGGTTTTTGAGTCTTGTCCCATCCTGATACGCAATTTATCAACAACCTCATTTTTATGAGGTCAATAAATTCTCCATTAATTTTTTAACCATGATTCACGTCCACATACACATGTTGGTTTAAAGGAGGAACGTGTCACGTAAGTTCTTGCCCCACTTGATGGGACAGCACAAGCTAGTCGTCAGAACTGCTTTGTTTCGGAGCGCTGGTGTCCTTATTATGTAATTTTTTGCTGTAGTTTTAGAGTATTTAATGCTCAAAATTGCTGTTTTCAGACAGAACAGAAAAGAGTCATTCAAAGGTCCTGTTTTTTTCAAATCATCCCCCATTGAGGCTAGCCCCGCCCACACTCAACTGATATATATAAACCTATTACTTTGAATAGGTTAGAAACATGTGAATAGCTGTCAGTGGGTGTGGCTAGCATTTGGTGGGCCAGGTGCTAAACACCTGCTCATGAATAAGATATTGAGAATTAAAGGAGTTGGTTTCACTTCAGGCTTTCAACATACTTCTATGTGTCTAGGCAGCAAAGTATTTTTGATTTCAGCGGGCGTGCTTTTGTTGCCTCTTCTAATCCCTCTTGACACCTCCCCTCATGAACACAGGACTGCTTCCTCCTATGACTGCAGTAATTTCTATATCAGCAGGAGGGGGGGGATCGTGGTGAGGAGGGTTTGCTGTCAGAGTAACCTGGTGTGTGCCCTTTGGGGGGGCCCACCCTAGATTGCTGTCTCTGCTGATCAGATGCACTTGTGCTGTGCCGAGCTCTTGCTGCTCCTCTCCTCTGAGTCAGGACGACAGCAGGTAGAGGGCTTATCTTTGTGTGGCTATGGAGCCAGTGGTGTGTGAAGCTGTGTATGGCTATTTGCAAAGCAAGGGGGGATTTGCAAGTATTTCCTTTACCACTGCTCTGCTTTTTTAGTATTCAAATCTCCAACGGGACCTTCCTCAACAAGCCATCAAACACAAACAAACCCTGTCAGAACAGACACAGGGAAGCTGGTGTGAAGTGTGTTCTACACTCACCGGCCATCTATTAGCGTTTACTACTTGTGATAAGGGTAATAACCGGGTGGGACCCCCTGTTTGCATATCCAGCTACTGCTCATTTCTTCTGGCATAGATTCAAACAAAAGGTGCTGGAAGCATTCCTCAGAGATTTTGGTCCATTATTTGACATGTTGGCATCACACAGTTGAGATGATTTGTTGGCTCCTGGCAACATCATGTGGCGTATCTCCCGTTTCCACCCACATCCCAAAGTGATGACTCTATTTGGATTTGAGATCTGGTGACTGTGGAGGACATTTGAGTACAGTGAACTAATTGTAATGTTCAATTTGAAACCAGTCGGAGATGTTTCCAGCTTTGGACCATGGAGGCATTATCCTGCGGTGGAAAGTAGCCATCAGTTGTTGGGTTACATTGTGGTCTTCATAAAGGGGATGGAACATGGTCAGCAACAATACTCAGGTAGGCTGGTGGCGTTGCAACGATGATTCCATTTGTACCCAAGGGGCCAAAAGAGTGCAAAAGAAACATATTCCCCACAGCCTTGTCAACCACACACAATCCAGCCTGTACCGTTGATACAAGGCAGGTAGGATCTCTGCGTTCATGTTGTTGATGCCTACAAATTCGACCCTTACATCCGATGTCGCAGCTAGAAATGAAAGAATATTAGAGGATCATCAGACAGGCAACGGTTTTCCAATAATTCTACTGTCACAAATTTCGATGAGCGTTGGGCATATTGGAGCCTCAGTTTCTGTTCTTAGCTGAAAGGAGTGGCACCCCCGGTGTGGTTCATTCTGCTGTTTAGTGCCCATCTGACCTCAAAGTTCGACCAGTACTGTGCGTTCAGAGGTGCGCTTCTGCCCTACCTTGGTTGTAAAGGGTGGCTATTTGAGTACACTGATTGCCCTTTCTATCAGCTCGAAACTAGTCTGGCCATTCTCCTTTGACCTCTGGCATCAAAAGGCATTTCCGCCCCACAGGAATGCTGCTCATGGATGTTTTTTCTTTTTCGGACATTATCTGTAATACACACTAGAGATGGTTGTGCGTTGGAAAATCCCAGGAGATCTGCGTTTCTGAAATACTCCAGACCAAAGCCCTTCTGGCATCAACAACATACCACGTTCAAGGCAACTCAAATACCGTGCTTCCCCTACTGATGCCGGTTTGAATTGAAGGTTGATTGTCTTGACATGTCTCAATGCCTAAATGCACTGAGTTGCCGCTTGTGTTTGGCTGATTAGAAAATTACGGGCGACATGTATGAAGGGGCTTTACGCAGTTTTTATGGCGTACACTGCGCCTCCAGCAGATATCCCACGTGTCTGGACGCAGCGTTCGGCACTTTGGCTGCGGTTCCGCCATGAAGGGGCGGGGCAGTGGGGGAGGCAGTGGTGCGCGGTGGGGCGCGGGGTAGGCGTTCGGGTTGTGGCGACGTGGCGCTGCTCGTATAGTAAGGGATTGTGTACCAGGCGGCTCGCCCAAAATCGCGTGGCGCTCGGCTGCTCGACAAGCAGACCTGGTTTTTTTTTGGTTTCTAATTCCTCGTACAGAGGCAAGTGAAGCAGGATAGGAACCATGCGAGGGGGGAAGCGGAATCGTAGATCGCGGACAGAAGTCTCGGCGCTCGCTCCGTGCAGCAGGAGTGTGATTCACCGGAAAAAAAAAAACGCCTTTATAAAGGCGGATAATATCTGTTATCAGAAAAGAGCTGAATGTAACAAAATACAATTAATAAAAAAAAAATAAACATTTTCACAAAATCTAGAACGGCACAATATCAAGAAATAGATATTGGAATTGCCAGGGAAATACAGTAATTCAAATTCTGGAAACCTATTCTCATTGGTCGGATAAAACGGCCATCAGGATATAGGAGCGGACAGTGCCAAACCATTTTTTAAAACCTATTGGGAAGAATTTTGACAATCAAAATCCATGGCGGGGACTGTTCATAAATACCAGTAAATATTTTAAAAAGGCTGCAAGAAGCTGATTGGCAGAGCTTGCGGGGGCCTCAGCCTAGCTCATGCCAATCAGAATAGGAGCGTCCCAAAGTCCCATTCTATCCTATGGGGAGGAATTGACCAATCAGAATAGGAGCGACAAAGTCCCAGTTTATTATCCTATGCGAGGAGTTTGGACCAATACAGAATCCTCGGAGGGTATAATTACAAAATACAGTAAAAAGACAAGAAAAAAGAGCTGATTGGCGAGCTAGGCGGGAGCTTGGCTATCCCAGCCAAATAAGGAGCGCGAGGTACTTCTCCCATTATAGTTTTGGAGAGATGGGAGCCATCGAAATGTCGGCGCTCAGCGCCGCTGAGGCATGGAGTATGAATAAAAAATCACATTTTATACGTGTAAAACATTATCAGATAAAGAGCAGTACAATTGTATAAAAAATAAAGAGCTAAAAACACGAACACGCGTTGTTCGCCGAGAACAGGGCGATACCTAGGGAATTGCCATAGAGAGAATTGCGGGTAATACGAAATTCAAACTTGTGTTTATGCTATTCTCTTTGGTCGTCGATTAAACCTAGCATCTCAGAATAGGAGCGACATGTCCCATTCTATCCCTATGGTGGAGTATTGACCAATCAGAATAGGGAGGGACAAAGCCCCATTCTAGCATATGGAGAAAAATGGACAATTCATTATTCAAAGGCGGGACAGTTCAAAATACAGTAAAAAAGCAGAATCGAGTCTGGATTGGTTGAAGCTGCGGGCGGCTCGTCCAGCTTAGCCAATCAGAGCGCGAGCTACTTTTAATTGAGTTCATATGGGGAATAAAGTAAATTAAGAGGCGCTCTGTGATTGGCTAATTTCAAAAGGAGCCGCCCATTAATTTGGACATGGGAGATGCGAGGACGCTCCTATGGGGTTTTCTATGAATTGATAATAAAACTGTATATGGCCGGAAATCAAATTATAGCAATACAGAAAGTTTGTCACGATTGTATATAAAAGGACTAACTAATTTTAGGGCTAACCGAAAAAAAAAAAAATATTAATTCCCTCTTCTAAAATCATGTTTTTTTCTTTTTTTCGATGACCATACTATTGATACTTGGTAACGATATAAATAACGAAAAAAATAAACTTTTATTTTATGGAATTAATTTTTTTTTTCGTTCGCCACATATTCGGATTATCCTTGTATTTACTCTTCGTTGACCAACGTGTGTTGTTCGTTATAATGTTGGATTTCGGCCATATACTATGACTTGATGTCAGGATTGACATTACAAAAACCATCAGGAGCGCTCGCTCGCTTTCACACATTTGGTCCAATATTCGGGGCTCTTTGAAATTAGCAAAATATCAGAGCGCGCTCAGGAATGTCTTTTACCCATAGAACTCTAATGAGGAATGTAGCCTCACGCTCTGAGCTGGATAAGTGGACAGGGGCCCCGCTTGCTTCATCCAAATCAGCTCGTTTTCTGCATTTTTACTTGTATTTTGAAACTGTCCCGCCTTTGTATATGTTTGGTCCATTTTTCTCCATCAGGCTAGGATTGGGGGCTTTGTCGTCACTATTCAGATTGGTCAATTCTTCCTCCATAGGGATTAGAATGGGAAAATTGTCGCTCAATATCTGATTGGTTTGGTTTATGCCGTTCACAAATATGAAGAATAGCTTAAACAATTTGAATTACTGTATTTCCCGGAAATTCTCTCTCTATCGGCAATTCCCCTACCGGTTAGCGCCGGTTCTCGGCGACAAACGCGTTTGGTTCGGGGTTTTTAACTGCTGTATTTTATTTTCAATTGTTCTGCTCTTTATCCTGATAATGTTTTTATTACACTTAATAAAAATAACTTTTTGTATTAATACTTCATGCCGCACTGGCGCTGAGGTGCCGGGGATTTCAGTGCACCCATCTTTCCATAGATATAATGGAGGAGAAGTGCTCGCTCGCTCTAATTGGATGGGGGATAGCCAAGCTCCAGTAGTCAGCCAATAAGATCTTTTCTGTTTGCTTTTTACTGTATTTTGAATTATCCCGTCGTGGATTCTGATTCGGTCCTAACCTCTGCCATAGGATTTATACATCGGGACTTTGTCGCTCCTTTTCTGATTGGTCCTAAACGTTCATAGTCTAGAATGGGGGCTGGTCGCTCCTCATTTTCTTGATTGGTCTCAATTCTCCCTCCATTGGCTAGAATGGAATGGGCTTTTGTCGCTCCTATTCTGATTGGCCGGTTTATTGACGACCAATGAGAATAGGTTTCAGATTGAATACTGTATTTCCAGAGGCAATTTACATATATCATATTTCTGATATTGTTGCCGTTCTTCGGTTTGGGGAAAGTCGATTTATTTTTTTAAGAAAGTGTTTTTTGAACATTCAGCCTCCTTTCTGACACTGTTTTCCGCCTTTATTAAAGGCGCTTATTTCGGGGGGAATCACACTCCTGATGCTCGGAGCGGAGCTCCGAGACTTCTGTCGCGATTCTTTGATCCGGCTTCCTCGCATGTTTCCGATCCTGCTTCACTTCGCCTATGCCGGAGGATTTGAGACCTCACTACAATAATTGTAGAACGCCTTATAAGGCGAAGGTGAATTTTGCTTCATACATCCGCACGGACCATCTGGAATGATTTCGCGCCGCTCCAGCCTGTCTAGCATCGTAACGATTCTCGGCGCAGCCCCCGCATCGGCGCCTTAAAGCTCCCGCATGGCACCCCTCACACTGGCGGAGGCGCGGCGGAACTTTTTACCCGCATGTATGAGGCATTCCTCGGTACGGCGAAGCATAGGAGCAGCGCCGCCCACTGCGCCATGTACCACCCTACTTCGCCTCATTACGCTGGGAGAGGCTGCGGCGGAACTTTACATGTTATGGTATGAGCGCCGCCCCCGGCCGCGACAATAATCAGGGCAGATTCCGCCGGGGGGAAGAAAAAGAAAACTGGAGGGAAAAAAACACGGCGCCTCGACCCGGCTGGGGATTCATACATGTGGCCCTAGAGTGTTAAAAACGAGAGTTGGACAGGTTGTACCTTAATTAAAAAAGTGGACGGTGGTGTATAATCACGATGTGTCACTAATTACAGCAGTGCTGAGGAGGGATATGTAACGTTCACATGCCCCCCATGATCTGTTCTTTAGTATAGTCAAGCTCATAGACACATCATGATTATTGTAACACCACTTCCTGCTGTACATCCTACTGACCACCAGATCAGCTCACCTCTGCTCTCCTCAATCTGTGTATAGAGCAGGAGGAGCTGGCACATACTCAGGGTTAATCCACACAGTACTCAGAAGACTGACCCTCCCCCCGACCCTTCCTCTACAGAAGAATTCTGTTGTGGGAGGGGCTTCTCGTGCTCAGACTGTTTCAGGTAACTGGATGAGTCACCAGCATGACAGCCAGTGAGATAAAGATCAAACAGGTCAGCTGCTTATAGTGATTTGAGGTGCTGAAGCAACTCCTACTACCCAGGGATACTCAAAATCAGTAGGACAATTTGTAATGATCCATATAGATGACAAAGCTGCTTGTTTTTTTAAAGTTCTTTTTAATTTAAAATCCCAAATCATTGTAGTGAGACAAACCCCTTTTAAGCTCTGAAATCAACAGCATCTTACAGTTAAGGAACACAGAGCTGGAAACAGCATGTCTGTCACTAGCTAGTGCTGTCCTCAGCAAGGGGGGCATAACCTATGTGACAGGTTCCCTTTAAGATCAGACTTTGATAGATCCCTGTTCTTTAAGAGTAAGTTTCCACAACTGATTTGCAGCGCTGAATCAGCTTGGAATCTGCGCTAGTAAGTGCGGATTTTGGACATGGATTTGATGCTGATTTTCAGAGTCAGAAATTCAGCCTCCTATATACTATAATGTGAGGTGAGGATTCAGCACATAATCTGCCTCAAGAATTGACATGTTCATTATTTTTCAGCATCGTGTGCACAGTGATGAAGGTTTTGCATTAGAAACTATGTAAGGCAGATTGCAGTCAGATTTGAACGTCGATTCTGAGGCATATTCATATCACTGAACCTGCGTCAGAATCAGTGTCCAAATTAGAGGTCCGACATAGAGGTCAGACACCAGTTCAGGTATAACCTACAACACCCCCATATAGAGACCACATAGTGGTCAGACACCAGCTCAGGTATAACCTACAACACCACCATATAGAAACTACATAGAGGTCAGACACCAGCTTAGGTATAACCTACAACACTGTCATATAGAGACCACATTGTGGTCAGACACCAGCGCAGGAATAACCTACAACACTGCCATATAGAAACCACATAGAGGTCAGACACCAGCTCAGGTATAACCTACAACACTGCCATATAGAGACCACATACAGGTCAGACACCAGCTCAGGTATAACCTACAACACCACCATATAGAGACCACATAGAGGTCAGACATCAGCTCAGGTATAACCTACAACACCACCATATAGAGACCACATAGAGGTCAGACACCAGCTCAGGTCACATCACATTACAGTGAATACAGCACTGATCCAATATAGAAGTAAAATAATCCCTGACATCCAGGGACTCACCGGAGACGTCTTATCTGATGAGTCGTTCTCTTCTCTCATGAGTCGTTCTTATTCCCTTTTCTTCTGCATCCGTTCCACACCGCCATGATGACTTGTCCCGGCCACCACTCATCCCTGCAGAAATTACACACAAATATCTTAGAATCCTCAATTTTCCAGCATCTCTTTACCTATTCCCACCTCTGTACAAACTTCCCAGGGGTGGGAGAGCGGGTACAAGCCATAACTTAGAGGCCTAGTATCCTAAGGAGTTGGAGGGTGGGGAGAAGACTAACCCCCTGAAGATAATGCTACAACTATGGGCTTCTGCCCTCTCAATTATATTACCAGGTATGTAGGCAAGACCCTAGGTAGGTAGGCAAATGGGCAAGGCCCCAGGTAACTAGATAGGCCCTCTTTAGGTAGGTAGACCCCCGCTGGATAAGTTGGAAGCCCGGACCCAGGTAGGTTGGTGGGTACCTAGCCACGGGTGGGTAGGTAAACAGCCCCAGTTAGATAAGCAGGCCCCAGTTAGGCAAGTTGATAGGCTACAGTTATGTTGGTGGACCCCAGTTAGGTAGGCTGTAGGTAGGTGTTGGTGAGTCCCAATTAGTTAGGCTACAGTTAGGTAGGTGGTTTCCCCCAGTTAGGTAAGCTGTAGGTAGTTAGGGTCCCTTTTATATAGGCTGCAAGCAGTTAGGGACCCCCTTTAGGTAGTATACAGGCAGTTAGGGCTTCCCTTGAAGTAGTATACAGGCAGTTAGGGGTCTCTTTAAGGTACTATACAGGTAGTTAGGGGCCTCCTTTAGCTAGTGTGCAGGAAGTCAGGGCCCACCCTTTAGCTAGTGTGCAGGAAGTCAGGGCCCACCCTTTAGCTAGTGTGTAGGTAGTTAGGGCCCCCTTTTAGTATTTAGGTAGTCATGACCCCCTTTAGGTAGCCAGGGCCCCCTTTAGGTAGCCAGGGCCCCCATAGCTAGTCAGGGCCCCCTTTATGTAGCCAGGGCCCGCTTTAGATAGTCAGGACTCCCCATTATGTAGCCAGGGCCCCCTTTAGATAGCCAGAGCCCCCCCTTTGTAGTCGGGGCCCTTTTGTAGTCAGGGCCCCCTTTCTTAGTCAGGGCCCCCTTTGTTGTAGCCAGGGCCCCCTTTCTTATAGCCGGGGCCCCCTTTCTTATAGCCAGGGCCCCCTTTCTTATAACCAGGGCCCCCTTTCTTATAACCAGGGCCCCCTTTCTTGATTAAAAAAAAAACAAAAACCATCTACTTACCTGTCTCCCGCTCCGGGTCCCGGCCGACCCGAGCTGCAGCTGTCTCCTACTGCCGCCCTGCATATGCAGCGCGGTGAAGTGACGTCACCGCGCCGCCTACGTCAGCAGTAGGGGCCGGCGCCCGGCAGGCTGAAGGCCTAAAGCCTTCAGCCTGCCAGGGAGAATCGCGGGGCGCAGCGCTAGTGGCGCTGTGCTCCCCTGACACCGCGCAGCCCGGGAGGCGGGGGACATTAGTCCCCCAAATCCCGGGACGGTCTCTGAGCGCTCAGAGACCGGATGCGCGGCCGGGCCCCGGGGAGCGACGACACTGCCTCCGGGACCCCCAGCAGCTCGGGCGGGCCCACCGGGGGATTCACCGATCCCCCGGCGGCCCAGTCCGAGCCTGGCTGTGTTCATGCATTGTTTTTGTTGCATTTTTCAGCTGCATCAAAAATGTTAGGCTAGGTTCACACGGTGTATTTGCAGGGCGTAATTACGCCTTGCAATAACGCCGTGTGGACGGGGTAGGGAGCGGGGGGCCGGCACTTCGCCGGCCCATAGACTTGCATTACCACATGTGAATTATCTCCCCCCTCGGCGTATTCGCCGAGCAGGGACAGGAGACGTAATCCATAGTTCTCTATGAGAACTCTGGATTACCGTAATGACTTGGACGTATTCCAGCCGTAATTTGCGCACTCCGGCGCGTAATTACGGACTGAAATACGTCCAATTTTAAGCCGTGTGAACATGGCCTAAGCAATTAAAAAACGCATTTATTTAAAAAAAAAAAAAATTACATTTATTTCTCCTGTACTGAAATTTAGAGAGTTAATTGGAAAAGCATCCACATTCAAAAAAGCTTATGCGGTAATGCAACATGTGAACCCAGCCTAAATAAAACAAGTTGTCCACTCACTCCTGATTGTCAGCCCACTGTTTGAAAACACTGGATACTGATTTCACCAAATTGTCTGCTGACCCTAAGGCTATGTTCACACGGCTTAAAATGGGACGTATTTCAGTCCGTAATTACGCGCCGTAGTGCGCAAATTACGGCTGAAATACGGCCCATTCATTACGGTAATCCACATTTCTCATAGAGAACTATGGATTACGTCTCCTCTCCCTGCTCGTACAATACGCTGCGGGGGGAGATAAGTGACATGTGAATTACCAGCGGCGTATACGCATCGCTGGTAATGAATGTCTATGGGCCGGTGAGGTGCCGGTCCCCGGCTCCCGCCTCGCCTCCGTCCACGGGGCGTAATTACGCCCTACAAATAAGCCGTGTGAACATAGTCTAAGGGTATGTTCACACGCTGTAATTGTGGCGCACATTTCACCACGTATTTGCACTTTATATGCAGTGAAATGCGCGCCGCAATTACGGTAATTCATAGCTCTCATAGAGAACTATGAATTACGCCTTGTCTCCCCGGACGTATAATGCGATCGTATCATACGCCAGAGGGGAGAAGTGACATGTCAATTGTTCACAGCGCTTACGCGACACTGACAATGCATGTGCTATGCTCCCCTGTGCTTTGCAAATACGCGCTTATCGCTAAAGGTGCTTTCATACAGTGCGTTTTTGACGCGTTTTTTCAATGTGCTTTTTGTGCAGCAATGTACAGTACAAAAAAAGGGTGCTTTCACACGCAGCTGCGTGTTTGGATGCGTTTTTTGGATGCGTTTTTTGTGCAGAAATGTAAAACATTAATTGCTATGCCTTTCTGCACAAAAAACATTAAAGCATAGCATCAAAAACGCACCGAAAAACGCACTGTGTGAAAGGTTCACCCAAGAGGTTAATATAACTTTGCTTTTTACAGATATGTGATATTATATCCTTTATTTCAATCAATAAATGACCAAGTCTAATGCTTTTTACTCATTTGGCTGATTTGGTTCTCTTTATCTATTTTTTTAGGTTGAATGTATTTTTAAGGACTATTAAGGGGACATAAAAAACTTTGAATTTCTCAAAATCGTTAAAGCACCTTATATCCATCCCTTAAATTAAGGGTTTCTATTCTTCATTGGGAATTTTAGGCTTTGTTTCTGAACCGGTAATGTTGTATAGCTATGTTTATTGACTTCTCTGTTTTGTAACTGATTACTAAACCTATTTGCAAAACTGCTTTAAAAAAAGTAAAATTACGTTCCTAAAAATCAGTTTAACAAATCAGTGCCAAACTCAGTTTTGTGCCCCCCTGAGTGATGACTTATCTCCGATACGGAAGGAAAATAATGGAAAGTACACTTTTCTTGGAAACAGACAAGTCAGAGGTGTATTTGTACTATTAAAAATAATGAAGCATTGGCTTTGCGGTCCTTTGAGCTTTTTCATTTTGTGCCGCGCCTTATAATCCATCGCCTTATATTGACTAAGAAGACTTACAGGCGCTCATTGATAATCGCTTATAATCGGTCGCCTTATAGCCCGAAAATACGTATTGGGAAAATGATGTAGTTAAAGTCTATTAAGAAAACAAAGAAAATTTGAATGGTTACAACTTCAGCACCACCATGATCTCTCCCTAAACCTTAAAGGATGTCTCATCCATAATTCATAGATCATGATGAAATAAATTGCTTTGCTCTGTCATTCCTGGTCAAGCTGCTGTAATAGCTATGACCCGTGTATTCAGACTCTCTGTTATAGTCTAGATTGCTAAATTACCTCTCCAGACAGGAGAAGCTGCTGGCTAAAGTAACAGTAGAAATTCTGTCTTTTGTGAAGATCAGATACAATAGCTCTCACTGCCCAGTAGTGCGGCCGGCCCTGTGGATGACTTCATCCCTTCAATAAAAACAGCAGGGGGAGAAGTACACAGGTCTTTACTTGGAAACCAACAGAGTCAGAGGTGATAAAATCATTTAGTCCTAACAAAAAATAATGAACAAAGCAATATATTTGGAAAACATTTTCATTTTGTGTTCCCTAAATGTTAAAAGCTAATCTTTGTAGCAAGACAACCCCTTTAAAGCCATACAAAGAACATGTTATGGTATTTTCCTACCATATACGATAAGTGAGGATGTTATATCTGGAAGCCTTGCTGATGCAGAGAATGAAGGTCATGTGGTCCCTAAAGTTTTCCTCCTGCATATAGGTGCTCTAGGCAACCCATTGTGCAGAGAACTGCCTCATTCAAGCTACTGTGCAGGACTGGGGCAAGGTATTCTGGTGCCCTTGGCAAATAAGGCACATAGCACTCACCTCTCCCCCAATGGAGCATTCAGCCCACTCCATACCTCTTTTCACCCCCTTCCTGCCTTGGATGTAGTCGCGCCCTAGGTGGTTGCTTACCCTCAGCTACCTGTCGTCCCATGCGGGGAAACACTTAGCTAGCACTAATAAACCTTCATTTTACAAATCAGTATATCACTAGGATCTATAGTGTTTCACTATCATTTACTAAAGTTGAAAAACTTTTTTTTTACCCTATAGGTAAATGCTACTCTGTAGTGGACAATACAAATTCTTGCACCCTCTCCTTATTTGCCAAGAAGGACATAGGTAACAACTGTCACTAGAGAAATAATGCTGTGAGGCAATTCCATTAATTGAACCTGCAGAAGTATAGTTACAACTATAATGACAATTGCTTACAGTACTTAATCTTCACAGCTTGAGAGATCATTTCTATCAAATTCTGCTTCACTTAAGAGATTTCATGCAGTCACATCCTGTGATTTACAACACCTCCACTTCTCTGCCAGATGGATATTAACGGGAAATCTGAGAGATGCGGAAGTAGAGGAGACGCATGGATCAGAGCCCCGATGAAGATGGTAATGGAATATGAAATGGACAAAAGTGATTCTGGGTATACACAAGAGAACACCTCTCATGGAAGATAAAATGGAAGCGTTATGCAGTAAGTGAAAAAAATGCAATTATATGCGCTGCAATTTCAATCTCTTTATGCAAAACAAAGTATAGGTTAGGTTTTTTTTATGCATAAGCACAAAGATGCTTG
Organism: Phyllomedusa bahiana; assembly: GCA_025379985.1. NCBI lineage: Eukaryota > Metazoa > Chordata > Amphibia > Anura > Hylidae > Phyllomedusa > Phyllomedusa bahiana. The sequence continues at coordinate 16,027 of JAODAL010012512.1, read as the reverse complement.
GCTTAAAACAAAAAACAGGTTTTGAGATTTAAAGGGGTTTCACCATCTCACACAGAGATATTGATAGGATATGCCATCAATGTGTGATAAGTGCAGGTATCACCTATTTCAAGAAGAAACCCTTGAAAGTCTCCATTGTGAATAGAGAGGTGGTCGAAACGCTCCTATTTATTTCAATAGGAGTCTAACTTAAGTATAGCCGAGCGGCACGCTCTGTTGTAGTCAAAATTTCCATTGAAGTCAGTAGGAAACCTCCTAACACCTTTCCATTCTCAATGGAGACTTTCAGGGGTCTGTTCTCAAGATAGGTGCAGCTCCCAGAGGGGGGATCCACATCGATCACACATTGATGGCATATCCTATCATTATCACTGTGTGAGATTGGACAACCGCTTAATCTCCCCCTTTGACCGTTGGATAATTAACACACAATGGTGCTGTTTCTCATGAAGCGTCAAAATCTGTGTCAAAACCACACATTATAATACGCTATATAAAGACAGTGGGTATTTTGTTTCCATAGGTCTGTTTGGTGCTGCTAATGTACTTCTATATTTAATAAGTGCTTATGTCATATGGTCCGTATAGGTTTTTAGGTTGATAAAAATAGAGCGAAACCAAAATTCCATAAGTTTGATATTTTGCTTAACCCCTTCAGGGCGCAGGCCAGTTTTGGATCAAAAGACGGAGCCCCATTTTTCAAATCTGACATATGTCAATTTATGAAGGAATAACTTTTTAATACTTGTACCTATCCATGCGATTCACAGATTGTTTTCTTGTAGTCGCCATACTGTGCTGTCCATTAGTAAGAATATTTTGTCCATACAATTCTTGTTGATTTGTGAAAAATTTCAAACATTTTTTTGAAAATTTGGAAAAATTTGCGATTTTCAAAGCTCGTAAATTTCTTCCTCTAAGACAGATATTTATACCGCACAAAATTGTTAATAACTATTATCTACCATATGTCTACTGTACATTGGCATCATTTTAAAAAAAAAATTTTTTACAACGAGAAAATTTGCAACTCAGATTTTTAGGGACCACTTCAGTTCTGACATGGCTTAATGGGACCTGTATGTTAGATACCCCTATAAATAACTCTATTAAGAAACTACACCCCTTAAACTATTCAAACAACATTTAGGAAGTTTATTAACCCTTTGAGGTTTTGCAGAAATTAAAGCAACATGGAGGTGAAACTTCAAAATTTCACTTTTTTCTGAAGATTTTAAGTTTTTATCCATTATTTACTGGTACGCAGTAGATGTTACCAGGGAAACGTCACTCAATATTGAATCCCCCGATTCTGCCGTTTTTTTTTAGATATCCCACATGTGGCCCTAGTTTTCTATTTGACTCACTGACAATCCTTAGAATAGGAGGAGACCCTACAGGACTTTGGGGTCTCATTTTCAATACGATTTTCTTTAGGGTGTCTGCAGAACCTGTAATGGCGCCTAAGGTGCTAAAACTTAATAACCACCCCTAAAAGACCCCATATTGGAAAGTAAACCCCTTAAGGAATATACCCAGGGGTGTAGTCAGTATAACAACCCCACAGGTGTTTCACAGATTGTTTTTAGCATTAGTCTGGGAAAATGTAAAAAAAAAAAATGTTTTTCAACAATCTGTAATTTTAAATGAACAGGTTTAATTCTTACAAAGAATCTTGGGAAAAAAAGCACCAGAACATTTGTTACACTATTTCTTCCAAGTTCGGCCATACCGTATATGTGGGTGTAAACTGCTGTTTGGGCACATGGCAGGGCATACAAGGGAGGGAGCACTATTTGGCTTTTGGTGGGTGCCATGTCGCATTTGCTAAGCCCCCAAAGTACCAGAACAGGTAAAACCTTCCAGAAGTCACCCTATTTTGGATTCAACTCCCCTCATGGATCTCATCTAAGGGTGTATTGTGCTTTTTGGGTGCACGGGTGTTCTGTTGTTTTTTTTAGCACTGGGCCATGGGAAAAAAACACAGTTCCGCCATTGTTTTTTGTGATCTTTACAGCGTTCCCCGTGCGGTATAAAATATAGGATAACTTTGCTATGCAAGTCAGTACAATTACAGTAATATAAAATTTTATATAGTTTTTTTTTTTAGGTTTTATTTCTTTTACATGATATCACAAGGCATTATGGGAAAGGGGCTGAGAAGCCCACAGCGCCCTCTGTTGGTTGTAACAAATCCTCAATTTGCTTTTGACCCACCGAGTCTTGAGAAAGCAAAAAGGATTTTTTTAGCCAAGCCAGTATCTCTCATCTACAGACAACGCTGTTTCGGGATTTTTGTCCCTCTTCAGTGCAGAGTAGAGAAGACACTGGCTGGCTGTGTGGGAGGCATCGGGTAGCTCAGGAAGGGAAGATCTCTCCTTAGGGAGAGCACCAAACGAACGGCTTGTAGAGTTTTTTGTTTTGCCTTTTCGCCCTCTACTTAGCATCTGCATATCACAAGGCATTATGGGAAAGGGGCTGAGAAGCCCACAGTGTTTTCTCTACTCTGCACTGAAGAGGGACAAAAATCCCGAAACAGCGTTGTCTGTAGATGAGAGATACTGGCTTGGCTAACAAAAATCTTTTTGCTTCTACCAAGATCTCGGTGGGTTCAAAACGCAAATTGAGGATTTGTTTCAACTCCAACAGAGTGGCCTGTGGGCTTCTCAGCCCCTTTCCCATAATGCCTTGTGATATGCAGATGCTAAGTAGAGGGCGAAAAGGCAAAACAAAAACTCTACAAGCCGTTCGTTCGATGCTTTCCCTAAGGAGAGATCTTCCCTTCCTGTTTTACATGATAGAAATACGAGTTTTTATATTGTCAGAATCCAGCAGCCATAACTTTTTTATTTTTCTGTACACGGAGCTGATTAAGGGCTTGTTTTTTGTGTGATGAGTTGACATTTTCATTGGTACCATTATGGGGCTTATATGATGCTTTGATCGCTTCTTATCAAGGTTTTTGGTGAGGTGCTTTGAACAAAATACAGCAATCCTGGTAAAGTTTTTTATTTTTTACAGCAGTCATCGTGTGGTACAAATAACATGCTAGCTTTACTCAGCAGGTCAATGAGACTGCAGCGATACCCAATTTGTATATTTTTTCTATGTTTTACTGCTTTTACACAATAAAAACTTTTATTTAAAAAAGAAAACAGGTTTGTGCATCACCTTAGTCTGAGAGCCATAACTTTTGTTATTTTTTTGTGTACGGAAATGTGTAGGGGCTTGTTTTTTGCGGGATGAGTTGACATTTTTATTGGTACCATTTTTGTTTAGTTTTAACTCTGTGGGTCAATACAATTACAGTGATACCCAATTTACATAGATTTTAATGTAGCTGCACTAAAAAAAAAAAAAAAAAAAAGTGATTTTATTGTGTAAAACAATATTTGTGCATTTCTATCTTCTGATAGCCATAACTTTTTTAATGTTCTGTGTGCAGAGCTTTGTAAGGGCTTTTTTTGCAGGATGAACTTACGTTTTTATTGGTACCAGTTTGGCATTTATATGACTTTCTGATTGTTTTTAATCCTATTTTATCTGCTGCGGGATGAAGAAAAATCGCAATTCTGTCACAGTTTTTTTTATTTCGTTTATGGGGCGGGTTAAACAATGTGACATATGTATAGGCTAAGTTGTTACGGACACGACAATACCAAATATGTTTATTTATTTTTTATCTTTTTTGGCCTGATTTTTTAATGTAATGGGAAAAGGGCAGTGTGTGTTTTTTACTTTATTTTTTGTGTTTGTGCTTAACATTTTCCTTTTTTTTACTACTTTTTTAAAAAATTTTTACATTAGTTTCACTTGTCCCCATAGGGGACTTTACTTCGCCAACCTGTAGATTGCTGTTTCATACAGGACAGTACTATACAGCTGACTTCCTGAGCTGATTGTGCCGCTCTGTCCTGATGCGCGAAGGGGTTAAAAGATGTGGACACCTTTACATTTATTTTTTTTTTACTGCTCATTTACTTTCCAAATGCAAAATGAAGCAACTTCCAAATAATCTTCATTAAATTTGTCCTATAATTTTGCCGCTATAGAGTTTGCAAAAGTTCTTTAATCTGTCCTGCAGAATCTCAAGCATATCACTCAAAGCACTCATCCTGCTTGGGACAGGCTGTTTCTGCTGTTCCCTGTTGAACATGGCATATCAGAGTATAGGCGGGGAAGCATCCAATGAGTGCTGCTCACACAGACTGTGGATAGGGAGAAAAGCACACACGGCAGAATTACTTAGGCTGTGCATAAGTGTAAAGAGAAAGCCGAGCACCCACTGCAAACTACAGACTTCTAAACGCAAGGAGCTTCCATGCAGCATGTATTTCTGGGAGAACACCTCAATGAAAAAAGTCTGATGCAAACTAAGTATCAGGGAACCTGGAAATGAATGAAGAAATAAGTATAGTAGTTTCAAAGTTAGTGCAACTTTTTTTTTTTTTACTAGAGGTAATCACTAACACAAGTAGAAATATTTTTTCCATGTCAAAGGTGTCCATATTATTTAAATCCCCACTATTTGAGCATCTCTGCATGCTGTCAGTAAAGGAGAACATTCTTACATCCGAAAGATAAAAAAGACTTCTCACAGTTGAGGGTTTGCTATGGTTGTATCCAGCTTAAAGGGGTTTTGCCACGATCTAATGTTGGCGTGCGATCCTCCAAAATGGGTATTTAATCACTTTTCTAAATATAGGTCATTAAAAAAAGTGAAGCCTGTAAGATCTACAGCCTTCCTTACATGCCCTTAGTTTCCTGACAGTTTACATTAGACACGACCAGGAGCTGATCTGGCCAAGATTGCGTTGTTTGCACTTCTTATCTGATGGCAGGAAACATGAATGAGCTTTGAAGGGACTGGGGAGAAAAGATCCTGTGTCTTTTGTATAGAGAGTCCACTGGTTGTAATGTAATTATCTGAGTAAACATGCAGACGCTCCGCTCCCTGCTCAGCCCTCCTCCCCCCCTGCATCAGTTTGTGAACAAATGAAAGAATGTTGCCTGCTCAGAGCTTATCTTCTCTCCTGTGCACAATACAGTTATCCCCTGTGGATTAGCCAAACAATGTTTACTCAACTACAGAGATTGAATATCAGGAGCGTGCATGAGAGGTGGTGCAATGACATCACAGAGGAGGTACTTGTTTTTTTAAACACAGAAACCCAACGCCCCTTTTTTCAAGCCTCAAGAGGGGAGTATCAGCCTGTTAGGTAAGGAACTTACTTCCTGGCAAAACCCCTTTAAGCAATCTTCTGTAAGTTATACAGCTTGGGCATTTATAAAACATTTACATTTCTCAGGCTATGGTATAAAGATATTCCCATGTATATGATTATTTATACCTCTAATATATGACAGCCGGAATCCCTGAGACTGCCCTGAACTCAAGGGGTCTGAATGAAAGAACATCCAAACATGATCCCGCAATGAAATGAAGGCTGGGGGAATAGTAGATCCACAGACTTTATATCCTTCTCTTTTTGAAGAGGGACCAATCAGCAACCAATCAATAGTGCACTTGTGATAATCTTGAATATCAAAATTCTTAAAACTGGGAAACAGAAAAGAGAGAAAGAAGAAAAATAACTTTAAAAATTCATTTTACACAAGTCAGCAATTTACAATCATAAGTGCATTGCTACAAGCAATTCCCTGTTCATATACCTGTATTATTATTTATTTTAGAGTAAGGGTATGTTCACATGGCATATGGTGTTGCATACCGTACGCGCCGCAACATACCTGGTGTTTTAGAAGTACACACTTGCCAGTGCGTACTACTAAAGCGTGGGGGGGTATTCGCTTCTATTATCCATTACGTGTAAACGCCAGGAAGAAGTGACATGTCACTTGTTTCTCCCGGTGTACAATACGCACATATTGTATGCTGGGGAAGACAGACGTAATATTTTGGGCTAATTGCAGCGCAATTACGCTATGTGAACATACCCAAAGGGGTTGTCTCACTACATCAATTCATCTTACCTCAGTCCTGTTTTCTCGGTTTAATTTTCTAATTCAGAGGCGTGTTTACTGGCTACTACTGACATGCAGTGATGAGCTGCTGAGGACACCAGGTCTGTAGCTATAGTGACCAGCGCTGGCAGCCTATCAGAAGAGATCAAACAGGTCTGTAGCTATAGTGATCTGAGGAGCTGATGCAGCCCATACAAGAGGGGATATCTAGGAATAGCTAGGACACTGTTAATGGACACATATTGCAAAGAGACTTATTTTTGCAAGCTCTTTCATTTAAAAAGTAGTCCTTGTAGTGAGACAACCCCTTTAATCCCAGGGTGCTGTACAAGCAAGAGGCTTCAGATAAATAATATAAGACCAGGACAAATACAATATTAGTACTAAATATCAAATTGATACAGGAGAGAGGACCCTGCCAACGAAGGCTTACAATCTACAGCGAAGGAGAAGGTGTTGGGCTTCAGATTCAAGTAGGACTGGCTCAGCTTGATCTGAATTTTGCAGGCGATGAAGCGTGCGACCAATCACAGCCTTTTTCCAGACACGTAAAAGGAAGTGTATAATTTACTGATCACATACACTTCCCCGGTGTCTGTAAAAAGGCTGTGATTGGTCATACAATTTTCCACCATCTCTAGCAAAATTTGAATCAGGCCAAACTAGCCCTATCTAAATCCGAAGAACAGCACTAGCTGTAAGTTTTATCATTCCTTTAAAAAAAAAAAAAAAGAGTGATAAATTCCCTTAAGGTGCTGTCCCGCAGGTGTCAAGAGAGTTCAGGTCCACCCATTCTTAAACTTTGATTTGCTTTTGCTCTATCTATTAGAACACAGTGGGGTAATCCTTCTATTACAAAGACTCTCACACCTTGACATCACAAATTTGGCCCTTTCCTGGATACCTTAATAATCAAACATTTCACGTTTTACATTCTCACATCACTTCTTCATCTTGCCCTCCCTCTGTTTGTGTCCCTCAAAGCTCAGCCCTGGAATCTCTGCTCTTTTTTTAAATATACTATTGGCTTGGGCCCATAGCTTTCATTACTACTTGTATGCCAGAAAGTTCTGTGACACTCAAATTTACCTCTCTGGCCAGGAGATTAACTCTTCTTTCCAGGATGTGAAAGTATTATCGGCCATATACCCTCCTTCTCATCTCACTCAACTCCTTACCCATATATCAAGGTCAATGGCTCTATACTTTTCCCAGTCCAATAAGTCCGCTGTCTTTTGAATAACCTTGCACTCCGCCCTGGGTTTTTTGTTTTGCCTACACCAACATTTATCATATCCATTCTTTTCTTAGTTTAAAAAAAAATAAAATGCAAGGTCATTTCATTGTCATCTCCTGCCTGGACTGCTGCAAGATCCTTCTCTATGGCCTCCCATCTAACACCTTTGATCTCCTCAAATCCATCCTCCACTGTGCTGTCCAGTTAATCCACCTCTCTTCTCATTATTCCTCTGAAGCGCCTCCTTGCCAATTTCTTCACTGGCTACCAACTGCCTAGTAAATTCAGTGCTACTATCCATATAATACAACAACCTGCACCTCCCATACATCTGGCTCAATCTCCAATATCTACTCTCATGTAATCTCCATCCCCACAGGACCTTCTTCTCTAGTCTTCTCTTGACTGCTCCTCACACAATTACCTTTAAGATTTCTCCCCCATACCAACAAACTCACCACCCCAACACATCAGGCTCTCCTCCACCTTTAAAACATTCAGTCTGAAAACCCATCTCTTCAGGACAGCCTAAAATATCTCGGCGTGACACATGCAAATAATAAGGCACATTATGGTCACTCTCCAGTGAATGGTTTGCTCTGCAGTGGGCACTGCTCTGTCTAATATGGGTCATGAGGAGATGTAATCTTTATGCGCTTAATTACAGCATATGAAAAAGGGGTTCTGCTGACATTCCCTCTTTTGTCCACAAGAACCCACCAGCAAGCAATTCCATAAATTTTTAGTCTACAAACGAACAATGCATAGATTCACTTTAACACACATTAAACTATATTTCCATTAAAAAGTGGTTATACAGTTACCATTAAAGACTCATCAAGGAAACTGCTCTTACTATTGTGTCCAGAAACCCTTAGCAAAGCAATGAATTGATATCCTAAACTAGAGACCACCCCCTCATCTAGAGTGAAGAGTTAACCCTTTAATTCTTTAATTTACGTGAAAGCAATAAACTAAAAAAAAAACAATGAAATAAAAATAAAAACCTTGCAAGCATAGCACAAGTTTTTTTTTCACATTTTGCAGTTTCCCAGTATATTCTATGGTACAGTGAATAACACCATTAGAAAGTGCAACCTTGGTCCACCCGCAACATAAATAGCCCTCATTTAGGTCAATGTAGATAGGAAAAATAAAAAAGAGTATTACGGGCCTCTTTAGAAAGGCAGGAAGAAAAAACAAATTGTCAACCAAAAAAAACGCTCAGAGAGTGGGAGGTCCTTAAAAGCGGTTGACTCATCTTACAAAACATTGGTTTTTATGTTAATGGATCTTTGAAAAACACGTCACTTTTTGCAATATATGTCCATAAAACAGTGTCCTACCTAATTGAGATAACCCCTCTTGTATTAGCTGCATCAGCTCCCTTCAGGTCGCTATACTACAGACCTGTTCAACCCTCGTCCTGATAGGTTGACAGTGCCGTTTGCTATAGCTACAGGACCTGGTGTCCACAGCATGAATCAAATCTCCTGCAGGTCAGTAGAAGCCAGTAATCCACATCCCCTAGAATTCAAAAATGAAAACTGAAAAAACAGTAACTATATGAGGAAACAATGTATGAACCATCCCCTTAAAGGGGTTAAAAGGCTGAAAGAAAGAAAATGCAGAGAGATATTTGTGACCAAAGTGACTGCTTCTGTCGATTAGTGTGTCACCTAATTGTTATGACATCTCCATGGTCTCCTTGGATGAACCAGCTGCAGTTCATGGTAGGGGGGTAATTCAGGGGCCACGCAGGACTGTAAATGACACCTCTCCGTTCTGTATGTTGCTCCAGTTCACCACTGCAAGCAGCTGCCAAGATACAAAACACAAACCTCAATAAAAGGCAAAGTAAATGTATTATGGTAACAAGACATATATGACAAATGATCTAATGCACATATAAAAACAGTGACATATTTCATAGTGTCTGATCACATCCCTGCTGATAATTTTCTAATGATGCAACATGATCAGATTCCTGGAACAATTGTTTCTATTTTCTTTTTTACTAGGTCTACAGATTCTGTGTCATATTTCAGAAAAAAATGGCCCCAGTATATATTGAGGGAGTGGGTTGACACAGATAGCACACATACTAATGCAGTGGTTGCCAACTTTCCTCCACTGCCAGCCATCCACAGACAGCAGGGAGAAGCCTGTCTCCTCCGTCTGCATTTCCTATATGCTGCTGTGACCAACAGTCAGGGAAGAGCGGCTACCTTAACTTGGAACCCTCACAAAGACTGGGATCACCAGCATGTCCTGAGCCCTCAGATACCACAGCAGTAGGGTAACTTACAGCCCCTATGTACAGTATAATAGGCAAAACAGAAATGGCTTAACTGCTGAGTCCAAGCCGCTGTGTTCGCCTCCTGCTGCATAAAAGTGCAATCAAACGAATTACTTTTTCTCAGGTTATCCTCCTACAGTTTCTAACGATCTGTTTAGGTGCCAGAAAATCAGTAGTGCTTGGGCATGTTGTGACACACAGAAAAACATCTTTGTGTCAAGCCCAGGAGATCAGATGACTAAATGAGTTAAATGGGTTTTCTCACTACAAAGAATAGCCTTCAACATAAAGGGACAGTTAAATGAAGACTTTTTCTAAATACATTGGTCAACATATTTTACTTTAGTCATGCGATCAGAGCATTTTTTATGTGCTCTGAAGTGCACACAGGTTTCTGTGGTTACCTGCATACCAGACCGATGTCTGTTATCTGATTGGCTGAGAACAGGGACGTCTGTTATCTGATTAGGTGAGAGCAAGGATGTCGGTCATGTGGTTAGCTGAGAGCAGAGACGACCGTTTTCTGATTAGCTGAGAGTAGAGAGCAGGGGGGAACTGAGATCAAAGCAAACTAATTATATCTAACAAGAGTAGCTTCACAAAACAAAAAGATACATGTACTGTGAGCACTGAAGAGCATGGTTCATCTGTAATCTTGTTTGTAATAACAATCTCCTGCACTGTCAGCTAACAGCTCTATAGAAGTTGAATATGATAATCACTACTGTAGAACCACCACCCCACAGCCGTAGGAGACAGAAAAGTTGCCACAACTGCAAAAACTCAGTGAAACAGCGTGGTGAGAAAACCCATACAGTGGGTTTATATGACTAAATTTCTGAAACTACTGCTTACCTTATTCAAAGACAGTGTTTAACAGTTTGCTCACAATTTGACACACTATAATACAAGGAAATCTGTCAATCACGCATGTGGGTGGGATACACTCAATAATATTGAGATTTGTTACAGTTCTGAGATAGAGGGTAAAGTTATATTAAAAAGATACGTTCTAATAAATATCCTTTTTAATTCTAAATTCACTCCTTTAACAGCATTTAAATACTGTCATTACTTAGTACTGAAATTCTGGTGATTTATAAGAATTTGTAAGACTTCAATTAAATTTATAGTGTGTGGGGGGGAGGAGGTATTAAAGATCATATGCATTATAATGAACTCTATTTTAAATATGCATTAACCAATAGTTGTCTTACCTGTAAAAGGGAAGGTGGTATCTAACCATCCAGGTGAGAGTGCATTGACTACAAAAGAAAACACATATGATCTAACATCATATATTATGCTAATAAAATTGTAAATTATAAATACTATATAAATGGCCACTATGGTCAGAATTATAACTACAATAATGCTGTCTTACTGTTGTATCTACAAGAATATAAAAACTATAATACTGCCCCTTCTGTATAAGATTATGTATGTACAATAATTGCAGACACCCAGTGTAACCACAACACTACAGTTATGAACTCGACTCTATTGTAACAAGACTATATCTAAGGTAATACTGTCCCTATATAGAAAAGTATAAGGGCATGTTCACACGGCGGTTTTGGACGAGGTTTTGGACGAGGTTTTCGGAGCGTTTCCTCACCCAAAGCCTCGTCCAAGACGCCCATAGTTCATTTAATTGATTCCAATGTAAGGGCTTATTCACACGGAGTTTTCAATCCGTGTTAAAAGCCACTTTTTAGATCCGTCTCGGGGACCGACAGTACGGACCGCCAGAGATGTATCTAACGCTAACAATTAGCATTGAGATTATCACTGGCGGTGATGAGGAACAACACGAGCAGCAAGCGTTCACAAAGAGGAGATCGTCCCGCTGTTGTTCCAAAGTCGGCAGCTCGAGTGTCCCATCTTTGAAAGAATTGCATGTCAGTATTTTGTAGTTTCACTTACACGAAGGAGGTTTGTTACGACGCTTCTTTGGAAAGAAGTGTCACGTCAATTCTTGAAGCTTGGTTTCGGCGTGGTTTTCGGCACGGTTCTTGGCGTGGTTTTTTGTCCTGGCTATTAATTTGTATGGGTGAAAACCTCGTCGAAAACCTGATCCAAAACCTCGCATAAGAAAACGCCTGCTAATACCTCTCCCTGAATAAGCGTGTTTCAGGCGAGGTTTTGATGTGTTTTGGGCGAGGAAACGCTCCAAAAACTTCGTCCAAAAACGCCGTGTGAACATGCCCTAACACCTATAATGCAGCCCCTTTATACAAGAATATAACCACTATTATAAAACTCACAACAGAAAAAAATATAACTACTCTGATACTGCTTCCTACAGACAAATATGTAACTACTATAATATTACCCACTATATACAGCAGGGGTCCTCAAACTTTTAAGACCGGGGGCCAGTTCACGGTCCCTCAGACCTTGGAGGGCCTGAATATAGTTTTTTAAGAAAAAAGAGTTTTACTTGTGGGTCGATATAAACAGTGATACCCAATTTATTGATTTAGATTTAGGTCCCCCAGCATACGTAGGTGAATATTATGTCCCCGCAGCAGGCTGTAAGGTAGAATTAGTTCCCCAACAGGCAGTAAAGGTAGAATTATGCCCCCAGCAGGTGTAGGTAAATTAGGTGCCCCTCCAGCAAGGTCTGTATTATATTAGGGCCCCCAACAGGTCTGTAGGTAGAATTAGAGGGAGGGCCCACCAGCAGGTCGTAGGTAGAATTAGGGCCACCCGAGCAGTGTCTGTAGGTAGAATTAGAAGGGCCCCCAGCTAGGTGTGTAGGTAGAATTAGGCCCCCAGCATGTGTAGGGTAGAAAAAGGGCTCCCAGCAGTGTGATAAGGTAGAAAAGGCACCCCCATCAGTGTTTAGTAGACTTAGGCCACCCCAGCACAGGTGTAGGTGAATTATGAGCCCCCATCAGGTCTGTAGGTAAGCATAAGGTCGCGCCCTCAGTCTGTAGGTACGAATTTAAGGCCCCACAGTCAGGTGTAGGTATAATTATGGTGCCCCCAGCAGTGTTAGGTATAATTAGTGGGACCCCAGCAGGTGATTGGTAGAAATAGGCCCCCAGCTAGGTTGTAGGTAAATTAGGCCCCCCAAGGCAAGGTCTGTAGTAGAATTAGGCTTCCCCAGCAGTGTGAAAGTTAGAATTAGGCCCCCCCACCAGGGTCCTGTATGTAGAATTAGGTGCAACCCACAGTCTGTAGGTAGAATTAGGGGCCCCTGCAGGTGTAGGTAGATTTATGATGGCCCCCAGCAGGTCTGTATGTAGAATTTAGGCCCCCCAGCAGGAGTAGGTAGAATTTAGGCCCCCCACGATGTTGTAGGTAGAAATAGGCCCCGCTCAGCAGGTTAAGATTAAATTAGGACCCCCCCACGAGGTGTAGTTACGAATTGAGCCCCCAGCAGGTGTAGAGATAAATTAAAAATGAGAAAAACAGGACCAACAACTCACCTTACCTTGTCTCCCCGCTGCTGGTCCCGTTGCTTTCTCCCGCCCCAAGGGCTTCTTCCTTTTTTTCCTTCGGGTGGCGGATGTCCCCGAAGGCCGCGCGCAGCTTTAATGACGCTGCGGCCGCCCTAGAGCTGTGGACTCTGGTGAGAGACGCATCCTTCCTGCACCTCACCAGAGACTCTGTCAGAGCGGAGAGACCCACGTCTCTCCGCAGAAGCATCACATCTGTATTTGTCGTCCGGGCAGACGCACATACCTTAGTCCCTGGCGCCGCTAGCTAATCTACCGAATTTTTCCCCCGCAATAGGTCCTAAGCCGTTACCTTAGTGATCGGTAACGACTTAGGACCCTAACGTCGGATGGCGGCGGGTAGCCGGCATCGCCGGGGACCGACTTGTGGGTGGGGGACACTCCTGCCTGGCGCACCTGGGAGGGTGCCTGAGGGCGGACATTTACAATATATGGGAGGTTCTGTTGAGTGGTGCAGATGGCTGACAATCTGCCGTATACAGTTGCACAGTGTCCCACCCTCCTGCACTCACAGGCACCTCTCCATATATTGTAAGTAGTCCGCCCTCCAAGCACCTCCCGTCCGCTGCATAGTGTCCCGCCCCCTTGAAGCTGGCCCCTGCAGTCCCCGCGTGGCTTCGCATAGCTTTCATATCTTACTTGTCACGCGAGAGCCGCACGAAACACTCCCATCATATGTGACGTGACAAGTGATATGAGGCAGCGCACTAGCAGGGGCCATAGCGCACAGTAACTCAGAGGACTGGCGCTGCCGAACGGCCGGTGTGCAGGTTAGCAGTCGGCGGGACCGGATAAAAATCCTCGGCGGGCCGCATGCAGGCAATTATTAGTTGTAATTTAATTAGTATATACTGAACTAACGGCAAAAAATGTGGGGGGTTTTGTGGCATCTTTCTTTGCTTTTAGTGCATTTTATGGGCCTAAAGTGTTTTTTCAAAATAGAGGTTACTCTAGGTTAAGCGATTTTTTTTTTCAGGCAGTTTTATGGTATTTTTTTCCATTGTCCTAGAAGAGGCATTTCTTTTTCTCAACAATATTTTTTATAAAACATGTGTAAATGCATTTTTTATTGTATTTTTGTACTATTTATTATATTGCCAATCATGTAATTCAAAGAAGAATCATTGAACCCCTTTACCTATGAATCACATGATTTGATAAAAAACCCTAAAACACATTTTAAAAAATGCAAAATAACTCCAGAAACACACCAATGTTAGGATTATAAAAACACTAAAGTCTACATACTTTTTATTTTTTATTTAGAAAGATTTAAAAGAAAAACTATGCGCAAAGAAAGTCTTTTACTGCCACCTTCATACAAGAATATATTTTTTACAGTTTGCCTCTATGTATAGGGAAAGATTAAGCGTTGATAACTGCCGATTCTTTTATCAACATAAAACCCCGGTTATAAATCTCCTACAGTGGGGAGGGGAGGGGGAGTATTTAGTCAACCACCAATGTGCAAGTACTCGCCACTTATAAAAAAACGATAGAGAGGCCTGTAAATGACATCATATGTTAGCACCTCAATCTATGAGAGAACAAAAATGAGAAAGAACAAATCCTGAAAAATCACAATGTTCGTGTTTTGGAAAAAATTTTATTTGCAAATTTATGGTGGAAAAGTAAGTATTTAGTCAATAGCAAAAATTTAATCTCAATACTTTTGTTATATATCCTTTGTTGGCAATGAACAGAATGTCCAAATGGTTTTTCTGTTAAGTCATTCAAGCTTGAGGCACACACTGTTTGCTGAGTATTTTGTGGCCCATATCCACCATGGGCATATCTCCGTCTAGGCATGATAGTTTTGGGGAGCTGTCCGGCTGGGCAACACGGACTCTTCAACTCCCTCCAAAAGGTTTTCTATGGGGTTGAGATCTGGAGACTGGCTAGGCCACTCCAGGACCTTGAAATGCTACAATTTTGTTTCTGATGTCCCTGGACAGCTCTTTGGACTTCACCATAGTGGAGTATGGAGGTAGTGGACAGGTGTCTTTTATACTGATAACAAGTTCAAACAGGTGCCATTACCAGGGAATGAGTTGAGGACAGAGGAGCCTCTTAAAGAAGAAGTTACAGGTCTGTGAGAGCCAGAAATCTTGCTTGTTTGTAAGTGACCAAATACTTCTTTCCACCATAATTTTTAAAAAAATTATTTCCAAATCAGACAATGTGATTTTCTGGATTTGTTTTCTCATTTTGTCTCTCATAGCTGAGGTCTACCTATGATGCCACTTTTTAAGTGGGAGAACTTGCACAATTGGTGGCTGACTAAATACTTTTTTTCCCCACTGTATGTATAGAAAGAAAACTACTATAATGTTCCCCCCTACATACAAGAATATGTCTACTTTCATACTGCCCCCTATGGGAATGTGAACCTGCATATAGGATATATTTGATATGTGAGTAAGGGTGCAGTGTATGGTTGGATTCACACAACAGTATTTTGGTTAGTATTTATAAGCCAAAACCAGGAGTGGAAACCACACAGAGAAAAGGAATAGTGAAAAGATTTGCACCTCTTCCATGTTTTGGATCCACCCCTGGCTTTGGCCTACAAATACTGATGCAAAATACTGCTGTGCAAATCCAGCTTAAGGGTGGTATTACAAAATCATTGAGGTCACATTAATGCTGTAAATTTGCCAGGAAAAGGCATAAACACCATATGTCACTGATACAAGTCTCTGTGTAGGACATGGCAGGATTATGATTGTCACATGGTTGCTAAAAATGGGGCTTTGTGCCAATGTTATGAATAGGATGGAAAAATAACACTCAGGAGGATTTGTATTTTTCCAGAAACCAGATTATAATGAATAACTCAAAACAATTATAACCTCTGAAAACAAAAAATGCAGAATTTGGCTACAGGATACAACAAAATGTACAATTCACTACATAGAAAGTACATACTGTAATAACAGCCTGTAGACATTGGGTTTGAAATATTAACTCCACATGGAGGATAAAATGGTCTTCTTTACTTTTGGAGTATTCAAAAAGTATACACTGTTAGTATAAAAC
>JAODAL010012511.1:0-95117 GCA_025379985.1 Phyllomedusa bahiana | reverse complement strand
CTAAATTAAAACCGCCAGAACACAACCACAAATTACCACCACATAGTGATTTAATAATAACCCTCCCCTTTTAACTGATCATACCAAAGACCAATACTGTCTAAAAATTTAATAAAAAATTTTAATAAAATAGTGACCATAAAGTGGTAAATACTGGTTTAAAACGGGCCGGGCGGGAATGTATAAAACCAACCAAACAGTGACCATATTGGTAGAAAAACCCAGGGGTACACGGGCCCTCTGCAGACGAATCTACCCCCCCTACAGTAAACCCAAAAAAAGGGAAAGACAAAAAATTACCCCAAGGCTCTCCCAACGTATAAAACCTCCAAACAGTGACAATTTTGGTATATCCCCAGTGTAACAGGCCTGAAAGACTGTATAAAAACCCCAAACAGTGACCATATATTGGTAAAACCCCAGGTACCCAGGCTCTGCAGATGATAACCTCCATACAGTGACCTTTAAAGGGGTAACCAGCGTGTACCCACTCTGCAGACATATAAATGATTACAGGCATTTTAACCCCCTTGTGACCCCACAGGGGGAACGTTTCTCTGCCCAAAGGCCCTTTGACTTTTTTTCCCTTTTTTTTCTGAAACCGGGTCCAGTCCCGCCATTGATGACATTTTGCCGACCACTTTGCCCCTTAAAGTTTTTAGACACAAATATCTTAAAAAACCTATTTTTTCCCCAAGCACCACCCCCCCCCCTGGCTAAGGGGGGGTCCATTTAGGCAGGCAGGGTTTAATGGGAATTAAAAGGGGCCCCCAAATGGGCCCAATTTTTAAGGTACCAATAGAGTGCCCATATAGGCAGGCGGGGTTTTTGGAAAAAAAGGGGGAGCCAAAATAGGTAGACGGGGGTTTTAGGGGGCTATAGGGGCCAAAAGGTGGGGTTTAGGTACAAAAGGGGGCCCCATAAAAGGTAAAAAAACCCGGGCGGGCTTTTGGGGGTAACGGGGCGGGCCCTTGGGGGGTAAAAAACGCGGCAAAGGGGGCCCTGTAAAAAGGCGGGCATATGGGGGACATAGGCAGGCCCATATGGGGGCTGTATAGGCAGGCAGGCAAAAAGGGGGGCAGTATGGGCACGGGAAAATAAGGGGCCCATTTATGGCGGGGCCGGCAGGGGGGGGGCTAAAGGCGGCCCAAAAGGGGCTAAAGGCAGGCTTTATGGGGGGGCTATGGCAAGGCATATGGGGCTAAAAGGCAGGCAAAAGGGGGGGGGAAAAGGGTAGGCAAAGGGGGGCAAAAGGTAGGAAAAAGGGGGGGAAAAAAGGCAGGAAAATTTTGGGGGGGCTTAAGGCAGGCATATGGGGGGCTATAGGCAGGTTTGGGGGGGGCCCCAAGGGCCGGCATAGGGGTGGGAAAAAAATAAGAAACAATTTTACCCCACCTCGGTCCCCCCGCTCCCCCATGCCCGCCCCCTCCCCCCCTCTGCTGCCTCCCTGCAGCCTCTGGCTCAGCGGGGGGGCCCGCGGGGGGATTAAACGTCATCGCGCCGCCCCCGGGGACCACAGAGCGCCGGCGGGGGGAAGTAACAGAGGGGAGCGAGGGGGGCCGCTCCCCGCCTGCAACAACCGAGCAGCGTTTGCCTCTGAAGGCTGGGGCCCGGGGGGGCCCGGGCGTTCGGGGGATTTAACCCGCTGGGCCCCCGCCGGGCCCCCCCGCCCGCCGCAGTAAAACTTTTAATTCACTGCCGGGGGGCCCCCCGGGACGCAATTCCCGGGGTAGGGGACGCAGTAGAAACCCCCCGGGGGCCCCCCAAAAGCGCAGGGGCCCCCGAAACAACTATTACCCCCGGTTTTTACCCCCTGCCCTTGGGTATTGGGGCTTCTAAGTTATAGCTTGAAATTCCCCCTCCCCCAAACCCCGGGGAAATTTTTGTACGAGGGGGGAAAAGGGTAAAAGATTTTGTGTAAATTTTCTGCAGGGATGGGGTTTTGGGGCCCCTGGGCCCAAGTCTTTCATGGCGGTTTTGGAACGGAAGCAGAAGAAAAGGGAAAAAGAACGACTTGTGAGAGAAGAAAAAACGACTCCTCAGATAGGACGTTTTCCGGGGGAGTCCCCCGGATGAAAGGGGGTTAAATTTTACCTAAAATTGGTTCATTGCTAAATTCACTGAAAAATTGACCTAAACCGGGGTGTCTGACCACTATGTGGTCTCAAATTGGGGGTTTGTTTTTGGTTTATATTGGCTTATAAAAGTGGTATTGTACAGGGTGCCCCCTGCTGTAAAAAGTGGGGGAACACCTGCCCCCGGATAGGATCACCCCATCTACTTTCTTGCTGGTTTTTTTTTTTAAAAAGGGGGTGGGGTTTGCGTGACCAAGGGAAACAGGGGAGGGGGTATTGAAATGGGGGTTTGGGGGGGGATATTTTTATTTTGGTGGGGGGGATATTGAAATTTGGGTTGGAGGGGGATTTTGTATGTGGGTGGAGGGGGAATTTTGTATTGGGGGGAGGGGATTTTGGGTATGTGGGTGGGGGGGGAAAATTGAAAGTGGGTGGGTGGGGGATATTGGGGTTGGGTGGGGGGATTTTTTTTGGGGTGGGTGGAGGGGGATATTTTAGGCGGGTGGAGGGGGAAAATTGAAAGGGGTTTTGGGGGGGAAATATTGTTTTGGGGAAATGGAGGAGGATTTTGTATGTGGGTGGGGGGGGGTTTATTGTTTGTGGGCTGGTGGGGGGAATATGGATGGAGCAATTTAGCCCTTGCCCTATGATATGTTAGACTGACACAGGGTTTTTAGACAGACAGATAGGGAGATGGGACAGATAGGGGGAAAAAAAACCCCAACAATACATTTTCATTTTGCAAAACTGAAATTATGTGGAAAAAAGGGGGCGCATTTATTCCGGGAGGCCGGAAAAATTTTTTTAAACGTACATTTTGGGGGGCCCCCAAAAGAAAATTCCCCCGGGGGCCCCAGACCCCCCAGCCCGGGACACGCTGGGCAACGAAATCGTCTGCGGGTTTTTTTTTAACGGGCAGTACGATGCTAAATTGGTTTTTTCCCATGCCTAAAATGGCCCCTGAGGTTTTTTTCCCTCGCAGGCGCAAAGGGCGAAAAACGGCGGGGTTTCGCTATCCCTTCCTCGTTTTTTTTTTTGGGGCTTTACAGCCGGTATTGCCCTTTAGAGACACTGGACACACGTTAGTTGTTTAAAATGGGGTAATTTTTCCCAAATTTATGATAGGAGGAGCTCTTTTCCGCCCTTTTTTCCCCTTTATACGGGCAGCCCCTTACTTACATCATTCTGACTTACATACGCCCCCTTTAGTTACAAACGGAGGCTTATGGGGCGTGGCTGACATTCACGCTGAGTCACGCCCCATGAAAACCCAAAGGGCCCAAAGAAAGCCAAAAGTTTCACTTTAAAGATACAGAACTTTAAAGGTGAAATTTTTCAAAAAAAAAAGGGCACAGACAGCAAAACCAATGAAAAACCCTTTTTTCCCTGCACTATAAAAAACCCAAAAAAAAAAGGGGGAATTACTTTTTAATTTAAATGTACCTGTTCCGACTTACATACAATTCACCTTAAGAACAAACCTACAGCCCCCTATCCCCGGTTTTTTTTTAATTTTGGGGGATTTGGCCTGAAAGGCCCTTTTTTTTTCAAGCAAATGCCCCCACTTGAAATTTTTTTGTTTTTTAAAATTAGTTTAAAGATGAAATTTTTTTAACCCACTGTATATAATCCAAGTTTATTTTTTCCCCCGGGTTTTTTAATTCCTTTTTTTCCTTTTTTTGGGGCAGTTTTTTTCTTTGGTGATACTTCCCAATGACCCCCTGACGATCCAGGGGACGAAAATCGCTGCGGGTTTTTATTTCACGGGCAATACGATGCTATTGGGTTTGCCTTTACCCTAAGTTTGGCGCTGAGGTTGTTTCCTCGCAGGGCCCCCGAAAAAACCCACCGGCGAGACACAGCTGGTTTCGCTATACATCCTTGCGAGTTTTGAGGCTTTGACATGCGCAGTAGTGTTCTGTGGATGCCGAGACACCCGTTAGTTTTTTTAGGGGGGGAAATTTTTAAATTATTTAAATAGGGGGAGCTCTTTCCCCAACCCCTTTTTTCTCTTATATGTAAATGTATCCAAGGCATTTCTTATGTATTACCCACGGGAATTTTTTTTTTTTTTTTAAATTAATTTGAAAACTTTAAAGGAATGTTTTGAACTAAATTTGATACACATTACGCTAAAATTTTGAAATTTTCCCTATGAATATGATTTTTCACTTTGAAACTTAATATTTGTATTCTTCACTATTGTTTATTGTATTCAACTAATCACTTTTGGGCATATTCTTTAGCACTAAATCTTTATAAACCAAAGATTTTCCCCCCCTTTTAAATTTGCTTGAGAAAGGCTCTTAGTGAGCCGAAACGTTGTCTTAGGACATGAAATAAAACACAAATTTTTTTAAACAAAATTTTTTTTTGTAGGCAAGTGTTTTTTTTTTTGCAAAATTCCCAAAAATTGTGTCTGCAGACCCCGGGGTTTCCCTTTTTTGGGTTTTAAACACTTTTTGGGGGTCAAAAGTTGTAAACCTTTTTGGTTTTGGGACACCCCCAAGCCCAAATTTTGGAATCTGCCTCCCTTCTAACCCAAAGGGTTTTGTCAAAACACGGCAGGGGACAAAAAAAAAACCGGGGAAAAAAACCCAAAACCCCTAAAAATTTCTTTAAAAGGGGGTTTGTCTCACTACTTTAAATTCACCCTTAAACCTCAGTTCGTTTTCCCCTTTTTTTTAAAAACTTGAATTAAAGGGCGTGTTTTTTGGTTTCCCAAACTGGGCTGCAGTAAACCCAGGTCTGAAGCTAAAAGCAACCAGTGCTGGTACCTATCAGGAGAGCTCAAACGGGTTTCTTTAGCAATAAAAAACCCGGCTGGTAGCCTATCGGGAGAGCTAAAACGGTCATAGCAATAGCAAACCATGCTGGCACCTATCAGGAGAGCCCAAAAACAGGTCTGTAGCTATAGCAAACCTGGGGAAACTGATGCTGCCCTACAAGATTAAAAATCTAAAAAAAGGTAGGCCCACTTTTTTAATTTGGACACATGTTGCAAAGTGACTTTTTTTTTGCAAAAAATTTTTAAACATAAAAAGAAAGCAATCCTTTGTATTTGAGAAAACCCCCTTTTTAAACTGAGATTTTTATCCACTGCATCTCAAAAGCAGCTGAAAAATGGCCTTTTTTGGTGCGTTTTGCAGTTTTTTCAGCTTTTTTTTTTGGCCAAATGTTTTTTGGCTTTTTTTTTTGCGTCTTTTTCCCCCTTTTTTTTTGCAGAAATGACAGTTTTAAAGATTTGCTTGTATTTCTGCAAAAAAAAACCCCAAAAACACCCCGGCCTTTAACAAAAGGTTTCCAATTTTAAAATTTTTTCTTCCCTGCTCAGGGGTTTTTTGCAAAATTTTTTAAAAAAAAGGGCCACAAAAAAAACAGGCAGAAAAAAAGTTCTGTGGAGACAAAAACGTTTTTACTATAAAAAGCCCCAAATGGGATCTTTTTTCCAAAAAGTTTTTTCAGCGTTTTGGACTTCGAAAAAAACACTGAAAAAACGGACGTTTTTGCGTGCATTGGAGACATAGCCTAACTGTTGCAGGTTATGGGCTAGTATCCCAAAAAGCGGCAGGGGAAAGTAATTTGACCTAAAAAGAACAAAAAACCCTTTAAAACCAAAAACCCCCCAATTTGGGGGAAAGGAAAAAGTTCACACGGGGTTTAATTTTTGGGGCGCGAAATTTCACTGCGAAATTGCGCTCAAAAGGGAAACGGGAAATGCGCGCCCAAATTTAAAGGAAAACCATAGTACACATAGAGAACAAGATTACGCCCTCCCCCCCGCCATACAAAAAAATTTGACAAAACGGAGGAAAGTGAAAAGTAAATTACTTGGGCCAATTTTCAACGGGGAGCAACCCAAACCCAAAGGGGCCCGGGCGGGGCGGGCCGCCCCCCAAATGCAAATACTGTAAAACCGCAGAAACATCTTGTAAACCCGGCCCTTGGGGGTTAAAGTTTTGCTTAAGTTTTTTTTTGGGAGTTTTTTTGGGGGCCAACCTGAAAAAAAAAGTGCTTGGTTTTTGGGTAAAATTTGGGATTTTCCCCCAAAAATTTAAAGGGTTAAAAAATTAATCCCCAATAAATAGACGAATCCACATGTTTTTTGAAGTTACTTATGAAACATGTTTCCCAAAAAAGTACCTAAGAGCTCTTTGGGGAAAGGGTCCCCATACCATTTTTACTACTGGTCATGTATGCATAAAAATAAAGAAAAAAACCGTTAACCCCTCACCAAAATTTGGAAAGAAAAGGAAACTCCTTTTTGTCTTTAAAGGGTTTCCTATGAACATGTTTTACTCAGTAATTCCCTACATAGTGGCCGGGGCGGGCCAACGGGTGGGTGCCCACCAGTCATTTGACTCTGACCCCTGCTGCTTAACCATTTAGATGTCGCAGCAATCGCGTTGTCTATATTAATGAGAAACGAGCACCGCTTCTCACATCGATCGGCACCCCGCAGCGAGATCACGGGGTCTAATAAAGGTTTCCATACCCGCCATGTATTAGTTTCTATTACTTCCTGCCCCAGTTAGAAAGTATTAGAACCGTCATCTTTGGAAAAAATCCTATGCATTGTTTATACAATGCAGAAGGGTGTACAGATGATTGAGCCCCTTGGTGGTCAAGCACCCTAGGGGGACCAAGGACGACATGTCAAAAATTTGGGGTTTTCCAGCCAGTTTTTTGGCGCATTAAAATTTAGTGAAAACTGCTACCCGGAAGTCCGATCCTTTTTCCCAAAAAAAGGGGATTAGGTTAAACCTTTTCAAAAGAAAAAATAAAAGTGTCTAAAATGGCGTATTGCACCTAAAAAGACAAACCGCGCCACAAAAGGGGACAAATTTTCCAACTCGGGCCATAGCATATCATTGTATATATGAAAATTTTTGCCCCAAACGAAAACGCATTGCCCCCATGGGGGCGCCCTTTAAAATATGTAATATGCCTCAATAGGCCCTATTTCACAAAGGGGGGGCAAGTGCACCCCTATTTTGGGGGCATTTCAAAATTCGTTTCCCGGCGTATAATGTGCCTAGCTTTGTTTTACGGGGAGTTCCATTTTTCCCTCAAAAAATGGTGTCAAAAGTGGTTTTGGGGGGCCGCAAAATAGACCAAAAAATTGGCCGTTGAAAGTGTTTGGGGCCTGTCGCCCTAAAAAAAGTTTTTTAAAATGAAAAATTTAAAAAAAATTTTTTTTAAAAAAATTTAAAATTCAAAGCCCCCCCCCTTTTTTCCCCTTTTACAAATTAAAAAAGTGGGAATTTTCTATAACCCGAAAAAAGCCAACTATCAAATTTTTTCCGTGAAAATAAAAAACCCCAAAAGAAGAAAAAAATTTTAAAAACCAAAACTTGTAGGGTTTTTTTTTGGCCAATTTTCACGTCCTCTAAAAGTTTGGAATTTTAAAAAGTGAAAAAAAAATTTTCCCAATATCCCCCCAAAAGGTTTTTCCAATAAAAAACTACGAAAAATTTTTGATCGCCCGCCTGAATTTAAAAAATTTTAAATGTTTTTTTTTTTTTAAAAGTACTAAAACCTAACAAAAAAACCCCAGAATTTGGTAAAAGGGAATCCCAACCACCGGGGAGAATTTCAAAAAACACATCATTTTTTGCGAAGAAAAGAACTCCATAAAAAACAAAAACCGCCACCAAAAAATTTCACACTGGTTTTTTTTTATTTTTACTATGACCCCACTAAGGTTTTTTTCCCCAAACTCCCCTTACAGGCAGTTCCCGTTTACGAATGGGATAAGAGTCTGGGAGATTTTTTTCTTAAAGGGTTTTAAACGTTTCAAAAGATTTATGCTCCCGATTATGGGGACAAATAAAAAAATAAGCACTTTTGTAATTGGGGTTTCATTAAACCCCTGTCACTTTGGGTTTTGCAGTATGACATCTCTGTAAATCTGGGCTTTTATTTCTGCTGTTGCTGTCAGAAAAGCCCCCTGGTTTGATTCTTTGCACCCTAGAAAACCCCCCTGCATGTGATTTTTGGGGTGGCTGAAAATTTTATTCCAAACCCGTTGGGGAACCCCTCTAGACAGGAAACCCCCCGGCCCCGCCCCCCGCCTGTGATTGGCTGCCGCACACCCCTGTTTTTACTCCCCCTGAGCGGGTTTAAAAAAAATAGTGAAAAAAAAGGTCCTGCTGGGGCCCAAATACATCCCCAGCTTTAGGGTCAATGTTCTGGGCAATTAAGGGGGCTTTTTTTCCCAAAAGGGGTTTTTTTAACCTCCCTCACAGATCCATCCCCCCTTTAAACTGCTACGTGGAAAAGAAGGCTTTTTGTTCCACAAAGAAATGCAAAGCCCCCCCCTTCCTTATGACTCTCATCTGTAGTGTAAACATAAGGATTTAAAAACTATATCTGTATAAGCCCGCTTTGTGTGGGGCAGAGCTTAGGTTTACAGCCCCGCAAGACAGAGGTTTTTGGGAGTTTTTAAGCCCCATCATAGTTTTTTTTTTTTTTTTTCTTTAAAATTTGTACACATATTAAAGATTTTGAAAATATATGTGGGGAGGGCATCTATAATTTTATTCATATACCACACAAAGCTTCCCCACATAGGTCCTACCTTCAGTCCCCCACCAAAACACTTCCCAAAATACGTGATACAATGCATATAAATTTTTGGGGGATGAGACATATTTTTAAAGGGGGGCCCTGTATGTGGGAATAAATCATTAAAAAAGAAATTTAAAAAATATAAATTTTTGGTCCCCCTCCAAAAAATGTGTAGAAATTTTGGGGGGGAAAAAAAATACCCTGGAAAGGGGCTAGAAAATCCCCCAAAAAACCCCTTTGTTGTAAAAACAATAGTTTTCCACTGCTGTCTCTACCCTCTGCAAACACCAAACCCAAGTTAGTTTCAAGCTGACATGGGCCCCTTTTCCCCAAAAACTGATTGCTTCTCCTCCCATTGTTTTCACTCAAAATTTCCCTGAAAAGGAAACAGAGATTTTTTACTTTTAAGCTTTACATTTTGTAGTTGAGAAAGATCTCTGCCTGTTTCAGTACAATTTGGATAACACCACTAAAGTAACAAACTGCCGGCTTTCAGTTGGGGTGGAAACTAAGACATATGACAGGTCTTGCTGGAGTTTGGAAACCTCAAGGCTGCAGACATAAGCAGGCAGGAGCACAGACGGTTTTATCCAGACAACCTTCTGCATCCCCTGCTTCAAACAAAATGATGATGTCACAGTTCTTTAGTGGGGGGGAACAACGCCTCCTGGGAGAGACAAAAACCTTGGGGGAGAGACACGGGCCCCCGGGGTTTCAAACTCAATCTGAAAAAAATTACTGAACGCATGAACAAACTCAAACGATAACACCCCTTTAAGTTGAATTTGTATTTAAGGGCGGAACAGGAAAATTTTTTTAAAATTTAATTTTCCAGCAAAAAAAAAAAATTTTTTTTTGTACAGGGGAACAGCTTTTACATTTTTTGCTGCTGGGCCCTTTTTTAAAAATTTTTAAACCCAACGTTCTTATCTTTATATGCCCGCTGTGGGATGCTGGGAAATTGGTTTTTTCAGGGGGGCAAAACTCATTTTTGAATGTCAGCAACGCCCCCATAATCCTCTGTTTGTAACTAGGGGGGTGTATTTTAAAATCCCGGGAAAGATGTAAGAGGGGGCGCCTTTATTCTTATGTTGTGGCAATTTCCGTATTATCTGCCATTTTTACTATTTTTTTAGGGTTTTTTGGTGTCAAACAACTTTTTTTAGAAAAAACAAAGGGAGGTCTAAAGTGAAAAAGGAAAAAGGTTTTTAAAAAAAGGAAAAAAATTTTAAAGAATGTGAAAGCTGAAAAAAACCCTTTTTTTCCAAAATTTATGTGAAAAAAAAATAAACACTAAAAAAAATTTAATTGGTTATTGCCACACCTGCCAAAAAACCAAACTGCTAACACATCACATTAAGTAATTTCCCCAAAGGGCAATGGGCCCCAACAAAAAAAAGTACAAGTAGATTTTTGCATTCCCCCGTGGGCCCTTTCCCGGAAAATAGAATAAAATGTGAAAAAAAAAAATTTAAATAGTTTTAAAATATTTAGCATGGTAAAAAGGTTTAAAACCAAAACGAAAGCGATATATAAATGAAAGTCCCCTTTAACGGCGTAGATGGAGAATCCGTTTAGCTTGGGAGAAAGATCATTTTAAAAAAATTTTCCCCCCATTTTAACTAGAAAAATTTTGGGAAAACATAAGGCCCTGAATAAATCTGCCCTAAAAGTAAACAAAATCCCCCAAATAAACCCTCCTTATCCCAAATTGTATGAAAACCCCCAAAAGGGCCCTTTTCCCCCCGGGACCGGTTTGCGGGTTTGGGTTTTCAGATGGTTTTGGCCCGGGTTTAAAACCGTCTGAAAAAAACCCCCGGGGCCCTATTTTTACAAGGGTCTCTATGGAAAAAACCCCCCCGCAGCAGTCCCCACGCACTTGGGTTTTTCCCCCCTTCCCTTTTTTAGACCGCCGGCCCGCCCCTAAAAAAATTCTATAAGTTCAATCTTCCCCTCCAGTTTTCGGAAGGAATATGAACAATTTAAAAGCGGAAAAAAGCCGCCTCCCCGCGCCCGTGGGGCAAAATACAAAAACCGGACAAATACCGGGCCCTTTTTTCCTGTGCCGTGGGGACGCCCCGAAAAAGTTTTTCCCCAAAAATTTCCCTCTCATCCCGAAAACCCATGAAAAACCAAACAACAAAAGTTTTTTTTTTTTAAAAAAAATAATTTTTTTAAAATTTCAAATAAAAAATAAATAAACCCAAACACCAAATTTTTCAGAAGGGAAGGCCCGCTCACCTAGTAGTCAATGTGAGGGAAAATAGCTAAAAACCCCGAGGTTTTTTTGGGGTTTGGGCGACATGTTTTTAACCAAATTTTGTTTTTAGGGTCACTTATGCCATGACTGGGGGGTATCAATTTCCCCAAAAAGCATCAGCTCCAACCCGAACACGTGTTTTAAACTTTTTTAATGGATTTATAAATAAAATTTTGCTTTTTATTGCACCGGTCCCGGGAAAAAAGACTTATGGGCCCTTTTTGGGTCTAAAAAACCCAAAATACATTTGTTTTTGCCAAAATTAAAACTGAACTGCCCCAATACACATTAAAAAAACAATACATTTTTCTGCAAGGAACCGCAAAAAAATGAAACCCAAAGCAAAAACCCACATTTGAAAAAATTGCTTTTTGCTTTTTTAAATTCCGCAACACAAAAAAAAAGAAGTTAAAGGAAACTATCGCCATTTTTTTTTTTTTTTTTTACAATTTTAAAACAAGCCCCTGTCCATTTTTCCCTTTTTCCCCTCAGTCCCTTTTTTTTTTCCTGATTGTAGAAATTTTTCTATTTTGGGCCCGTCTATATATGATTTTGGGGAAGACAAATTTTTGCTTGCAAATGAAATTTTAAAAGCATTTAAGAAAATGCTTTAAAAAGCACCCTTTATGGGACTTTAAAAACCTTTACTTTATCCCCTTGCTCAGTCCCCATTGACTTTTTATAAAGGGGAATACTGTGAAAATTCAGTTTTGAGGAAACCAAATGTGCAAGGAAAGGGGGAGAGGGAGCGTGGGCAAACCCCTATTGTGAAAGGGGGATATTTCCCGGGGTTAAACTATACACAATTGGGGCACATTTTAGTGAAAACCTTTCTTTTTCAATGATTTAAAGGGGGAGACTGTGAAATTTTCTCCCCACAGAACAGGAAGTGTCCGGCTATTAATAGGGGCCTTTAAGTGGCCCCCAAAAAAAAAAAAAAAAAAAAAAAAAAAATTTTTTTAAAAAAAAAAATGCCGTACTTAAGAAAATTTTTAAAAAAAAAATATTAAAAAATTTTTAAGGGAAAAAAAAAAAAAAAATAACAAAAAAAACATAACATAAAAATTTTATTTTTAAACAAAAAATGTCATTTTTAATGAACACATTTTCCCTTTAAATTTGTTTTTTAGTACATTAAAGTGGTAACAGGTTTAAAAAATGCCATAAAAAAAACATTCCCTTTTTGGGAAAAAAATAAACCATCATGTGTCATTGCAAACTGGCTGAGGTCCAAAGGGGGTTTAAAAGGGTTGTGGGGTCAGCCTTAGCAGCACAAAGGGGGTTCACTCTTCGGGAGACCTTTGGTTTTGGTTTTAATTTAAAAAATAATCCAGAAAAAAACAAGGAGATTCAAGAAGAAACCCCCGCTCATATTTCAAAGAACGTGGGGAAAATATGAATTATCAAGACAATAACCTCAATTTTTTAAAAAATAAAAACTACATAGGAATAATCTAAAAACAACCATGTTATTGTCCTGGAGCAGTCCAATGTCACTGTCAGTATTTGTCTGTGCTGAGCTTAAGAGACCAATGAATAAAGAATCAAGTTGTAAAAGATGTCTCCACTATTGTTTATCTTTACTAATGAGTAAGGTTCAAAGATCCTGCAAAACCCTAAAAGTCTATTATGCAATTTTGGTTGTCTGCAGCCACCACTAAAATATTGTATACCATTATTGAATGTAAGGTATAGTTTGCAGCAAACCAAGAGGTTTTGCTTATTAGTGGATGCAGGCAGTCAGAATTTTGTCATTAAGGCTGTCCCCATGGCACCGGTTATTTGTCGGTTTTTCAGACGTTTGCGGGTTTCAAACGAACCGTCTGAAAACCGCCAAGCAAACGCTCCCATAGACTTCAATGGAAAGTCCACCACTGCACGGATTTCCGCCAGAATGTTTTTTTACACCACTAGGGACCCCGAAAAACTTAGAACATGTTCATTCTTCTTCCGCCGGGTTTATTGGGCAGAACATAAACATGGTCAATGCAAAGGGGAGGGCTTGAATCCGCAAACCGCAGACAAAAGCCGTCCCTCTGCGTGCCAAAAAAAGAGCAAATACCGGACGACATTTCCAACCAGTATTTGGTCTTTACCGTGTAAACGCAGCCTTATAGAGTTGTGCCACTTCACCATAGATTCCCTCTGAGGCTGGTTCATAATACGATCCAGCCTCAGAGAATGGGGAGATCTACTAACTAGCTTCAAAGGGAATTTTGCGAAGTGGTTTACACGTTTTGCCTACTCATGCGATTTAGAGATCTGGATTAGGAATACAGATTTCTGACCACTACATGGGTGTTGCTATCGGGGTAGAAGTGACAATTCAATGAAGGAGGCATGGTCCAGGTAAGGAAACACTTCCGCTTTAGAATGCGGTAAATTCAAAAATAGGAAAAAGTCAGCTTCACATCCATGGAAAATGTCCAATAAAAAGTAGAATTTTTTTGCAAATCATTAAAAAACATTAAACGCGGTAAGGAGGTGTATCCTTCTTTTTCATAGCATGCTATAAGTAAGGAGGATACACCTTCGAAATGCGTTAGCATGTTTTTGTCCTTTTGAACCTTCTTCTTTTTTGTTGAGTAGTTACCTTACTGCCTTACCGCATGTAATGTTTTTAATGATTTGGTGACAATTTCAAGTTTTTATTGGACATTTTCCATAGATGTGAAGCCGGCCCTATTTTTGAATTTACTGCGTATCAAGGTAGCAGCACTCAAGGTACAGTCAGTGATGCCTATGGACAATAGAAGGATGAATGTGGCCTCCAAGTTTCGCTATGGAGCCCTTGGGTTGGGTAACCTGCTGTGCGCATATTTCTTTCTCTGCAGAATTATGTGTGAACTTGGATATCATAATCCCTGCGTTTGATAATTTTTTTTTAATATTTCTCTTTGCAGTGATTTCCCCAGTTTTGAATTGAACTTTTTTGTGTGGGTTTTTTCCTCAAAGGGGTAGGGTTCAAAAACGGTATTTGTGCCCCAAAAAAAACGGGGCCGGAGGTGCTCCGAAAAAAATTACGGCAACCCCACATTTTCCAAGGAGAACAAAGGTTTTCGCCCTCCCCTTCCCCGTCGACAATACATTGAAAATTTTACGCCCGGGGAGATAATTTCCCGATTTTTGGGGCATAAAGTTGGGGGGCTGTCCCCCCCCCCCCCCCCACGTTGAAAAAGTACGCCCCTTCCCACGACTCCCCAAAAAAACCCCGGCGAAATTTTCCATTTAACATACCTTACTGTTGACATCACTTTTTTTTCATCATAAAAATTTCTGTCCCAAAAACTTTCACTGAGAAAATTTTGCCCCCGAAACTGTAACATCACGTGAGTCCCTTTTCTTTGCAATGTGTAAACTCTGTGCTCATCATCCCTATAAAGTGAAAAACATTGTCTGCATTATAATCCAATAGCAAAAAAACAAATCCACACAAAAACCCTTTTTTCCAAAGCTTTGGTTTGGGGGCCAGCTATGATGTCGGGGAAGTCTATTTTTTTTTTGCTTCTAATTTTTAGAACACTTACCTGGAAGCCCCTATACATGGGGAGAATTTTTATTGCTGGTGTCCAAGAACCCTTTTTGTAACCTGAAGAAGGGCGGTTTTCCCCGAAAGCTTGCTATCCCGCTATTTATGGGGCAAATTTTTTTTTTCTTTTGAAATTTTAAGAAATTTTTTTTTTACAAAAGGATCAAATTTAAGGGAAATTTTTATTAAACATATTTCTACTGGGTTGGTGGCCGACGTTTTTCAAGAAAGACTGAATCTTGGGAGTTTTTTTTGGAAGTCTCCCCCCTAGTCTGGCATCCCCCATCCTCATTTTAAAAAGGGCCCTTTTGGAAAAAAAGTTCCTTTCCAAGGTTATGTTTTTTTGGTTTTTTAAAATTTATAAATCCCCCAATGTTCACAAAATTTCCCCCCTATTTCTTTTTGGGCCAAAAACGGGACAATTTTGCAAATTTTTCCCCCGAACACTTTTTGGTAACCCAAAAAAAACAAGGAAACCAATTATTTTTCCTTTTCCCCCTAAGGGGCATCATTTTTTTTGCCCGGCCCTTAATCCCAAAAAAAACTATTTTTTTACATCAAATTAACCTTGCAATATCCCCAACTTATGACATCACAGGGGACCATTATTTTCCAAAATAGTGGGCCTCATTTTTCGCATTATCCCACTACTATGACATTTACTATTTGCAAAATCCCCGGGCAATTAAAAGTTATAAGGGGGAACCAAAATAATCATAAACTTAACATTTAAAATGAACCAAAAGCTTAAAAAGGGGCTTTAAAAAGTTTGGGGGGCCCTATTAAAGATCTCAAAGGGCCCATTGGTTTCTTGTTATATCCCCAAAATGAAAATTTTTTTACACAGAATAATTTGACCTAAAAATGAAATTTTTTAAAAATGAAATTCACATTAATTAAATCCGTTAAATTTAGAATAAAAAATGCTTTTTTGTTAAAAAACAAAAACAACATTTTTGAAATGTTCACACAAAATTAAAAAAAAATTTTTTTTCCGGGGATTTTTTTTTTTTTTTTTTTTAATTTCCTTTAGAAATTAAAAGATTTGTCTTGTTCTTTATTGTTTAGTATATTTCCAATGAGGACCTTGGGGCCCGACGTTTATAAAAAAAAAAGCGAAAGGTATACATTGATTTCCCCCTGAAAAAGTGTAATGTAAAAAATAAAGCTTTGGGGGTAAGTATTCCAGATGGGATTATTACAAAGATTTTCTTACAAAACAACCCGGCCCCGCACAAAAAGTCACATTAAATTTTCCCGTTTGCTTTTACAAAAATAAAGACCAAAAGTGACCCAAAACCCCAAACCTGTACATTATAAGCTTTCAAAAACCCGGGTTTTGCCGACTTTTACTGAAGTTTCAGAGGGCACATTACATTGGCACTTTGAAAATAAACACCCCCCGGGAAAAAGATTTAAAGGCGGCCCACCCCTGGGGGGAAAGGGGTTTATTTAATTTAGCACTGGAAAGGTTTTAAAGTGTGGGGACCAAATGCAAAAACTTTAAACAAATGAAACCCTTCAATATTTGGGCAAGTTGGCCAGTGACGATGAACTGTTTTGTTTGGGGTTTTTTAGCTCAAGAAAAAATTTTGGGTGAAGTATGAACGGGGGGCTGCGCCCGAAACCCATTTTTCTTTTATTTTTAAACAGGCGCACTCCAATTTCCAAAGGCGCGATTACAGAGCCTTTTCCGGGGCACTTTGTAATGGGGCCTGGTTTCAGGGGGGGATGCAGGAGGGGGCCACTAAACCAAACCAAAAACTACACATTTATACTTTTAGTAAAAGGGGAAATCCCAAAGGGGCCCTTTTTTCTGCTGAAACCGTAAATGGGCCCCAAAAAATTATTAAACCTTGGCCCGAAATTTTCCTTTGTTTCCTAAAATGCAACCATGTATGTTTAAAAAATTTTAGGACCCTTTAAAGCATATGTTTCCCGGTTTTTGCTGAATCAGTCCCCTGTTTTGGGGTTTTAAAACCTGGTTTTTACTTTAATTTTTTGAAAAAAATTTTGGGTTCTAGGGGCCCCCCTGAATAAAAACCCGTAAATTTGGGCTAAAAACTTTTTCCTTTTTTTGGGCCCCATAGCAACCAATCAAAAAGCTCAGGGTTTTATTTCATGAAATGCTCTGGAAAAAGGGAAAAGGGGGGCTCTGATTGGTTTCTACTTTTTGGGTCTGATTGGTTTGGTTTTGGGCCCAAAAAAAGTGAGTTTTTAGACCTAACGTTTTTATACATGAGGCCCTAGATGTTCTGAACCAAAAATTTTACTCTAATACAACTCTAAACCTGGCCCTAAAACCGACTCTAAAATATAACCCCTAAATCCAAATTTGAGGTTTTTTTAAATGGGTTTTTAATTTGGGGGAACTTACTTGTACGCCAGGGGTTCGGCCCCATGGGCACCATCGTTCCAATCTTTCAGCGAAATTACTTTTTACCTAATCCACATTACATTGGGCCCATAAGTCCCCTTTTTAAATTTAAGGGAATACTGTACGGGGCCCTTTTAATTAAAACCCCACTTAAAGGGGTTGTCCCCATCTCAAAAATTTCATAGATCATAAAAGAAATAATGCTGGGTTTGCTCTGGTCAAACTCTCTGTTTAATTTTGTCCCAAGATTAAAATTTAAATTTCATTCCTAAGGGCCAGGAGAAGCTTCTGAGCTAATTTTTAAAAAGTAAGTAAATTTCCCTTTTGTCTGAAAGATCAGATAACAAACAACTTTTAGACCTGTGTGGGTGGGCGTCCTCCCCAAACAGATAGAAAAAAACAGCAGGAGAAAAGGAGTACACGGTCGGGGGCAATTGGGAAACCTGAGAGCCCCCAAAAAGGTGATAAAATCTTTTTGGAAGCCCTTCCCAAAAAAAAAAGAGGGAACAAAGTAATATTTTTGGGGAAAACGTTTTTCATTTAGTGTTAAATACATTTTGAAAGCTTTTTCTTTTTAAGGGGGAAAACCCCCTTTTTAAATTCTTTTGGGTTTCTCTGCTCCAGAAACCCAATGGTTATAAAAAGGTTTTCCCAAATTTAAAAAAGCAAAAGGGCCCAAAGGCTCCCCATAAATGCTTCAAGTTTTGCTTAGTAGCCTGTTCCCAGCCTTTAAAGGCCTATTTTCTCCTGCACATAGCCCTTCTGTGCGCTATAATTTTTTCCAAAAAAAAACCCCACCAAACAAAAAAATATTCTAAAAGGGACCCCAACTTTTTTAAATGGGTGCTTTATTAAAAGCTCTTTTTATGGGCTAGGGATATCCCCAAACTACAAAAAATTGTGCTTTACCAAAACCCCCCGGGCGGGAAAAGAGGTAAAAAAATTCCGGGAAAAAAGAGTTTATAATGTCTTTTTAAAACTTCATTTATGTGCACCCAATTGCTCCCAATAATCTGGTGGATTGGGAGAAATTAGATTAATTTTTTTTTTTAAACATAGGAAAAATAGTTTTTTGGGTTTTGCAAACCAAGGTGCTGAAATACGGTTTTTGTCCCAAATGCCATAAATTTGTCTTGGCGGTCTTTTCAATGCAACCTGGAGATTGTAGAAGCTTCAAATAACTGTGGGGGAGGCCCTATCCAACCCCAATTAAAAACCATTTTTAATTTTAATTGTCACAAAAATCAGAAAACGGGTAAATATCTGCAAAAATGAAAAAAAACGACTTGAAAGACAGATCATGTGCGATGAAAAACAAAATGGCACACCATAAAGGGATTCAACAGAAAACCTTTATTGAAAACGGGAAAAACGCAATCCTTGAACCCCCGCCAAAATTTGGGCCCTCGTCCCCAAAATTTTTTTCCCTTACAATGGCCCCTTTTTTTACCGGGAAATAAAAAAATTTGAATATAAAGGGGGAGATAAAAAAATTTCCCAAATTTTTCTCAAAACGCATTTTCCGAGTCTCCCCAAAAATTCTTTTGGGAACCCTGAATTGTGCGTGAATAATGTTTTTAAAACATGGAAAACAAAAAAAACCCTTTTTAATAAAAACCCTCTTCATTGTAGGAGGAAATTTAAAACATTTCATTTAAAATTTAAATCATGGGGTTTTGAAAAATTTGCTACAAAAGACCCCCATAAAGTAATACAAAAATCCCTTTTGGGGCAATGTGTTTGATGAAAAGACAAAAATTAAAAAATGGATAACTTCATTACCCAACTTTTTTTAATAAAAATTTTAAACAAAAAACGAAAATTTGTTTTTTGGGCTTTTAGAAAAGTGCGGGGAAATTATACATAAAACTCAAAAAAGTAAAGTAAAAATGGGGCATTGTGTCAAATTAAACCATAAAAACCCGCCCTTATGTCCAGGATGTTTTTCTTTGTTTTTGGAAAAGAGCCCAATTGTCTTATTAAAAAAAAAAAGGGTTTGTCTCCACTACAAGGTTTTGGGGCTTTTTTTTTTGTAAAAAATTCTTGCAAAAACCCAAAAGGGCCCACTTTTCCATATATTTTTCGCTTTTTTTAAAAAATTGTCCTCTATTTTCTAGATTTTTCCCCTCTTTTTAAGGGGGTTGCATCAGCTCCTCAAGGGTCGTTATAGAAAACAAGACCCTGTTCTTTGATCCCCTTTTGGGAAAGGGGGCTGGCCAGAAACCTAAAAATTGCTTAAACCCAAAACAAAACCTGGCATCTAACTCAGCCCTGGGTTGAAAGCCATTTAAAAAAACGCCCCTGACTTCAAAAAAAAACCCAAAAAACGGGAAAACTGAGGTAAGAAAATTTCAATGTAGTGAGAAAACCCCCTTTAACTTTTGTGAGTCACCCGGGGCACACATATTACTATTTTAAAGCAACTTGCCACAAGTCTGGAATTTTTTTCGGGAAACTTTTTGGGAAAAAATGTTACTTCCCAGAAGACAGGGAAATCTACCAGGTGCCCCCCTATGTGTGGTTTGGGCCCCCCTTTTTTGAAGAGGGACTGCAGAAAGGGAAGAGGTTTATGAAACCTCTGCAATTTGGTTTTTGAAGTCGGGTTTTATTTTGGGGGTTTTGTGACCCAGTCTAATTTTAATTTTCTTAAGTGACCCCTTGATACTGGTAAAATTTTAGCTTAGGGGGATATGATTTGGGTTTTAAATTTTCAATTTTGGGTCAAATGGGGTCTGAATTAGTTTAAATTTGGGGCGAAAATAAAAGTCTTTTTTTATTTGGAGGGGTTGACATAAATTTTTTTTATTTATTTAATGGGTCGTTCCGGTATCTGTATTATTTTTGGACATCTGGTCTATGGGCCCTATTTTTTTCATGATGCTTGGTCTTTGGGTCTGTAAATTTTTTTAAGGGGGGTTTTATCGGGGGGTAAATTTAATTTTTGGGGGGTTTTAAAAAAAAAGCTCATAAAGCCCTATTTATAATTTAAATAAACTTTCAAGCTGGGGTTTCCATAAGCGTTTTTTCCCGCGCTGCAAGTCAACTTATAGCTTGCTATGTGTTACCCATGTCAGAGAATGGGGAAGGGGGTTCCCTTTGTACTTCCCCCTTCCCCCTCATGTCTTTGGGCTTGAAATACCTGAGCATACTTTCCGGGTTTTTATTTTTGAACTGGGGCCCCCGAAATGAAGATTTGGGAAAAAATTCAAGCAAATTTAAAAAATTTAAAAAGGGGAATTTAAAAAACGATACCCTATAAAAAAACTAAATTAACCACAAAAAAGCTATACAAAAGAAATCATTTGAGGGGAAACCTTTAAAAAAAAGCCCTTAAAGGGGTTTTCTCACTACATTGATTTTAACTTAACCCCAGTCTTGTTTTTCCCTTTTTTTCACTTTGGGAATTTCAGGGTGTGTTTTCCCGGGGCTTCTCCTAGGCCCGCAGTGGAAAAGGGCCCGGTTTTGTAGCTAAAGCAAACCAGTGCTGGAGCCTATCAGGAGAGATTGAACAAAGGTTTTGTACAAAAGCAACCTGGGAGCTGATTTCAGCCCATACAAGAGGGGGTATCTTTGGAATAGGTAGGACAACCGGGGTTTAAAAGGACATATATTGGGAAAGACTTCACATAAAAAGCAATCCTTTAGAAAGACAACCCCTTTTAAAACCCTTTTTCTTCCCCCAAAACACGCCCTAGGCTTTTACCATTATTATCATGCTTGGGGTTTATAAGTGGGTTTACCCTGTTCGGGGTGAATTTTGGGTTCTGTTGGGGCCCCAAAATAATTTTATTTATTTAAATTTAAATCCTCCAGGGTTTAAAAGGGCACTTGCTACTTTGAACCCGTGAACAGAAATGCATACCCTTTTTTTTTTCAAGAATGATAGTAGAAGCCTCACAAATAACCCCTCACATATGGGGCATGGGGGCCCATTTTCCATATTTTTCCTTCTACCACAACTAAAAGAGGAACTGCCCACTTGGGGAAATCCCGAACCCGGGGCCAAAAAATCCCATCCCTATTCTCATTTTCCCCAAAAGCACATATGGTTTTCAAGGGGGAAAATCTCTGCAAAACCAAAAGAAACTTTTGGGTAAAACACTTTGCTACTTTTTTACTATTTTACCATAGGTTTCCCAAATTTTTAGAAATGAGGGGGGCCAAACCCTTTTTCTTTTGAATAAGGGGCCCCCGGTCATCAACCCAACCCTCCCTGGGACATGACCATACCCAAAAAATTTTTTAAAGGAAACCGGGAATGCCCACTGGGTGTAAATTTAAACCCCCTTTTGGGTTTCAATCTTTAAATTGGTACCTGGGGCAAGTAGGGCGCCCAAAGCACAGACCCTCAGTGATTTACCATTTATTACTTATCCAGTGGATAGCTAATAAATGTTTCTGGTAGGAATACTCTTTTAAAGAAGTTCCTTTCCTGTGGCGGTAAGAGAAATAAAAAATGCTCTCAGAACAAGAAATTGGTCGGCCCCTTTGGGGGCAAATCTCTATTCGTTCTATGGGAGTTCCGAGGGTTAGGTGAGCCGGTCCCCGCCCAATAGGGAAAAAATGGAGAGAAGTGGGGGCAAATGCCAACCACTCCTGTTTTTGAGGGCCCCTTCTCAAATAAATTCAGGACCCGTGGGCCTGTCCATCACACTTTTTTGGCCAATTTGGGGCCCCATTGATAAAAACCCCAAAATGTGATTAGTAAAAATTTAAACTGCTCAAGGATCTGAGAGGCATGCTTCATTTTAACTGTAGGGGAAGCTTAACTATTGCCTTTCCTGGACCTTTCATGCAGTAAAAGCCCTAGTTTAAAAAAATTTAAATTTGGGTAGTGGTGATAGAATAACTTAAGGGATGACTAGCAGAGAGAAAAAAATGGGATGCATTTTTTTCCTATCAACTCTCATTAAGGGGCCCCAAGTATGAAACTGTTTTTGGGCCCAAAACCCCAAAATAGTAACCTATGGGCAAAAAAAATTGTTTTAAAACCTTTTAAAAATGTTTTAAACATATGGCCCAAGAGTCTACTCTAGAACACAAACTTTCTACTTCTCACCCCAAAAAAAATTTTCTCACAAAAGGAGTACAACTTTTAAATTTTTTTTAAAAAATTGTAATTAAAACCTTTTATTGGGAAAAAAACACTGAACATATTACAAATTTTGATACAAGTAAAGTAAAGGGAATTTTTACAGCTTTTTATAACATTTTAAAAATGTTTTAATTTTTCCCTCAAAAATAAAATCAAAAACAAACAGCTGGGGGCAAAAGTGGGGTAGAACCCTAAGGAAAATGGACCCAAATTTTGGGGCCCCAAATTTTCCAAATTTTTTTTCCCCTAAAAAGTTATGTATCTTAATTTTTACAAAGAGGGGTAGGGGAAAAGGGGAACAGGTGTTTTTTAAAATTTGGTTTGTATCGGGTGTTTTACACTATCTCATACGGGCAAAAGGGAAATTCCAAAAAGGGGTCCTCTTGAAAAGAACTGGGCTGAGGAACTAAAATAAAATTGTTGGCTCTAAAGATAGCAGGGGTTTTAAAAAGATTGGCCAAAACCCTGGGAAACGCAGCCCAGTGCCAAGACCCTTTTCAGGGGTTAAAACAAAAAAAGGTTCAACCCAAAAAAGGTTTGATGCCTGTGCTCAGTGTTTTTTACCCCAAAAATTGCTTTTCAAAGTTGGGGGGTAGTTGGGTCCCAGCATTGTAGCCCTAGGGTTTTAAAAAGGTTGGAAGGGGGAGGGCCCCTTCAAGGGGCTCAAGGACCATACACCACAAAAACCCCGGACAAAAAAAATTGGGCTGCTTTTATGTCTCCCGAAGGGAATCTTGGGAACAGGTTTTTTCTGAAGACAAGCAATTAAGGGGGCAAGGGTTAATTGAACCCAAGTTCCTGTGGGTCCCGGGGAGCCAAAAAAAGCTTAAATTTTGGGTTTAGAAGGGTGTCAACGTGTGTGGCGGCAACCCATTTGAGGAGTACAAACAAGTGTGGTTTGGGGGGAAGGGACATAGTTTTGGGGTGCATTAAATTTCTGCTGGCGTTGAAAACTACAGTTTTATTGGGGAACCATAGTTGCCCCCAAAATTTACGTGACAAAACTCAAAACAGGGGAGGAAAACCCCCCCTAAAGGAAACTGGGCACAGGGCATTTTTTCCAACCATAAAAAAAGACCCCCCAACATACCCCAAGACGACCCCCTTGCCCTTTCAAAAAATAATGAGGGTAAAGGGTGCTGGACTTTGGCCCCAAACATGTTTTTCCCGACCTAAACCCTATTGAGCATCTGTGGGGCATCCTCAAATAGAAGGTGGAAGAGTGCAACATCCACCAGTTCCATGATGTCGTCATGGAGGAGTGGAAGAGGATTCCAGTGTCTGCAACCTGTGAAGTTCTAGTGACCTCCATGTCCAACAGAGTTAAGGCAGTGCTAGAAAATAATAGTGGCCATAATATATTAACTCTTTGGGCACAATTTGCCCATTTTCACTTAGGGGTGAATTCACTTTTTTTGCCAGCGGTTTAGACATTGATGGCTGTGTTTTGAGTTATTTTGAGGGCACCAAACTTACAATGTTATACAAGCTGTACTCTGACTACTTTACATTGTATCCAAGTGTCCTATATTCAGTGTTGTCCCATGAAAAGATATAATACAATATTTACAAAAATATTGAAGGGTGTCCTCACTTTTGTGAGATACTGTAGGTGCTGAGTATTTATTGAGCCTGGAACAGACAAACTTAGTAAAGCTAACAAATGCACATAGGAACATTCGGAAATGTTCATTTTTGGTTGAAGGTATGCCTTCTGTAAAACTAGATAGCTCTTGATGGGAATTCATGCTCCTTTTCTTTGTTGGTATCCTAAGTATTATATATTTTGCTCCAAGACAGGTCCTGTTTAAATAAACTTTATTTATAAAGCAACTATGCAAAAATGTCATAAAAATCCCCATGGAAATGTTTTCTACTGACAAATGTGTAATATGGGCTTTTTTTGGATTTCAGTCAAGTTTTGGCCTTGGCAAATTTGCTGCCAAACTTTCTACATCATTACCAAGCAGTGACTCTGAAACATCTGGCCATTCACTGCACAATCATACGATTTATCCCAACATTTACAAATTCAGTTTAAATATGTATCATTACCCCAGAGGAAAATTTGTAGGAAATGTGGTCATAACCTCTTATTTTCCTTTAAAAAAAAAAAAACCATGATAGCCCCACTAGTTAAAAGCAGTACATTAAAATTTTGCAGGCATATATCGTCACATATTAGAGTTAAATGACTGTTCTAGAGAAAAAAATTGTTGTTAAAACCCTCCCTGCACTGCAACTTGCACTGAGAAATGGTTCACCTTCAGGTCACTGTGCAACAAATCGTAGCCAGCATACATGAAAGCTCTTAGGGAAAAGAGAGACGATTTTTTTTTTTTCTGAAATAGTGGTTATCATTTCCAGAGCAACATAAACCTTGTGTGTTTTCGTAAGGAAATGAGTCATTTGTTGTTTTTGGCGCTTTCACTGTTTTCTCAAATTTTTCATATTTTAATTGCCTAATAGATTTTGAAGGAGCCAAAAGAAAAACCACCTCTAGACTGGCATAGCATCGTAATTAAGGGATCAATGGTTTTACAAAGCAATTATGGGCAAGCCAAGATTGTGGAAACTCGTCCGTGGCTTTTATGAGTAACGGAGACCATTGCCATAATGAGCGCATTCATTTTCCCTTACGGATGAAACAATAGCTGTATATGTTCTTATAATGGTGATGTTGTGTTTTTATTGTACCTTTGAAATGGGTAGGTTTAATATGACTCTTAGCCCCATTCACTTGTCAACCCTCACCATATTTTTAGGACTCCGATTCCCGTCTGTCATTGCAGTATTGATCTTCTCTCCTCTCACAACATCATCCCTTCTGAGCAGTCTCTGATCCCGAACAACCTTGGTTTTAACCTGATTTGTCCACAGAACAGATGTTAGCTAATATTTTTATATACACTTTTTCCATGCTATATAAGACAGCCCAGAATATTAGTCAATGCCTTACTGTAATATCATTCATTGATGCATGTTATGGTTGTTTTTACTACCTTGGAAAAAAAACACTTTTTCAAAATACTAAAAATTTTATGTTATAGGGTCCATAATACCACAGGTCCAAGCAATGATGTACCTTCATTACAACGAGACCAGAGCCCCAAGCAGAGGCGTAACTTCAAGCTCTTGTGCCCTAATGTAAAAAGTGAAATGGGGCCCCCCAGTTACCATGCGCCATTTACAATACTGGTGTCTTCTTACGTGGCAGAAGGACTTCTGGGCCCCCTCAGTCTGCAGGGCCCGATAGTGATTGCTTCCGCTGCAACCTCTATCGCTACGTCCCAGGCCCCAAGGGATCCTCAGCAAACAACCACGATTGGAGTTAGGATTGGGACAAGGTATTCTGATGCTTTAGGCAAATAAGGCATATAGCGCCCCTCCCCATGCAAAATTCAGCCCACTCCATACCGCCTTGTGCCCCCTTTCTGCCTGGGTTGATGTGCCGCCTTAGGCGGTCGCCTACCTTCACCTACCTGTCGTCCCGGGCCTGGAGTTAACTTTGCTGCTCCTTGTGGAGATCCAGCTCTTACAAGTAACGCTTTTGGGGGAAAAATATATGCAAATATATTGTTCTCCATAAAGTAGAGAACTCTTAGTAATAGTTATAATTAGTCGTTATAATTAGTAATAGTTATAGGTAGCTACTTTGCTTATCAATGAATATCATTAAAGAGCCTTGAAACCTGACTGGAGATGTCAGCCAAACCCTGAAATCCCTAGGTATGTTCAAGGCACTTTATTGGGTTAGACAGTGACTTTCAATGTAGCCACCTATAGGTAGCACTTGAGAGAGAGTTTTCTTCCATCTGGAGAACTAATGAATACCATTAAAGAGCCTTGAAACCAGACTGGAGATGTCAGCCAAACCTCAATATCCCTAGGTATGTTTCAAGGCACTTTATTGAGTTGGACAGTGACTTTCAGTGTAGCCACCTATAGGTAGTAC
The DNA here is from genome assembly GCA_025379985.1 of Phyllomedusa bahiana. Taxonomy (NCBI): domain Eukaryota; kingdom Metazoa; phylum Chordata; class Amphibia; order Anura; family Hylidae; genus Phyllomedusa; species Phyllomedusa bahiana. The sequence continues at coordinate 69,256 of JAODAL010012511.1, read as the reverse complement.
TTGAGAGAGAGTTGTCTTCCTTCTGGAGAACTAATTTGCATAATTTTAAAACACATTTTCAAAATAGGCAACAGTATCGACAGAAAGGAGAGAAAGAATAGCAATTTATCAGCTCTGTTTTTTATAGTTGTTTTTTCAGACTCCATTTCCATTTCACAAATCAAAACCATACTCCTAGGGTAATTGGCCTCCTATGAAGCTCCACATTGGGTATGTGAATCTGGGTTATCTAAATTAAATTGAGAGCGATGGCAATCTCTATACAGAGCTGTGGAATATGTTGGTGCTATACAGCCACATGAATGAATAAAAAAATAAAAGTATAAAAAATAATAAAATGATGCACTGCAGACATTGTAAATTAATTAAACCACTGTAGCTGCACAGATATCCAATAATGTAGTTATAGGACAGTCTTGTAGTCACTGTTCTATGTCACAGCCCTTTTTAAATCAGAACATTGTTAAAAATTCCATTTTCTATAGTGTACAGAACTAGTGACTCATTTTAGCTTCTACCAAAAGACAAATAACTTCTTAAAGGGGTATTCCCATCCTATTGATTAACTTCAAACACATAGGCAAAGGTATATAAAGATTATTACCAAATACATTGCTGTTCTGAAATGGCTTCATTTTAAAGAAACAGCAGTTTTTACCTCCTGCTTGTTTGTTTAAAGGTGGTTTCATAGGTTATCCGGTGACACGACTCCTGCTGTGAAGGATGGAGCTTGCTTCACAGTCTCTTCTTTTATCTTTGTTACTGAGAGAAACTTTAAACTTTTAGAATTACTGGCAAAAGAGAACTCCGTGCCATTCTTCTGATTTAAACTGTTATTTTTGTATGGAAATACACCGATAACAGTGTGAATGTAGCAGTCATCATATTGGTCTTGACAGCTTCCTGTAATGATATACACAGGTCTTCTAGCTCACATTTATAGCCATGCATCGATTCAGACAGTGTCATGTAAAAAAAAAAAAAAAAAAACCTTCCATCACCAGGGTCCTTATAACAAGCATAGCAAGGTTAAATGAGCTGGCAGAGCTGAAATATCAGCCACTGCTGTTGAATCACCAACAGAACAGCCTGCACAGGAAGCGGGAGCCTGTGAAGAGCATATTCTGTAAAAACAGTCAGATGAGAGAACCTCTTTAAAGGGCACCCAGCATAACACGAAACCAGACCATGCTAAACAACAAAGCATTTACATAATGTCTGAATATTTGATTTGTTGAACTATGTTACTCAAAAGTGGAGACCAATACAGACACACAATATGGATTATTTCTTGCACCATAGCCTCAATATAGCTGTCATTGTGAATATGGTAACTGACAATTTATTTTTTTTAATCTTTTTGATGCATTAGTGTTTTGTCCATTGACATTTTCACTGCAGACCAGCCAAAAATACTAATAATAATTATGTATATACAAATTAAAGTAAGATACTGCTGTACAGAATCATCATACACATCAGTCGCTGATCCCAAAGGAGACTGGGGTGGTGTGCACCAACCATTGAAGATGAATCTTGGGGCCCACCAGTGGAGTTGATTCTGGGGCTCCACCAATGAAGTTGATTCTTGGGCTCCACCAATGGAGTTGATTCTTGTGCTCCACCAATGGAGTTGATTCTTGGGCCCACCAATGGAGTTGATTCTTGGGCCCACCAATGGAGTTGATTCTTGGGCCCACCAATGGAGGTGATTCTCCACCACTGTGGGTTTCCCTGTTTCCCAGTTTGACCCTTGGCTTCCAATATTATAACGCTACCTCAAACAAAAAATAGGGCCAATTTCATAACAAACCAATTAGTATGTTTTTGAAGCATGGGAGACATAAGTGAACTCAGAGGAAAGCTACGTAAAGTGAGATGAAACACAATACATGCAAAGACCGTCTTTGGTCATATTCAAACCTAAGATCCCAGACCTGCAAGGCTGTACTACTAACCACTAAGCCACCATGACACTAACTGGTTTGTATGAAAAAAATACATACAACATGCACATGCTCAATAAAACAAACAACAAAGAAACATGCAGCAAAACTGACCTATAAAATTAATGCATTTGATTACTTAATTAGCTGTGTGGATTAACTCCAGGATAGACTCTGACATAGTATCCGTTTGTACTGGCCGACCAAGAGACCTAAAAATCCCCCACTGGGCCCAGGCTCCAACAACAAAAGGCAGCAGACAACATTTGATGCGGACATTGTAGACAATGCAGGTGGTGCTGGAGTTTATTACTTTTTGGGGTATTTCACAATTCTTTTGTTAGTCGTTTGCTATAGGCAGCTCAAGAATTGGCCCATCAAAATTATTTTCTATGATGAGCCTAAGGTATCCGATACAAATATTCTCTTCATAGCTCAGTTTTCATCCAAGTAATGCTGTCAGGTAATAATTGCAGTGGTTAATTTTTCATCCGTAGGGTCCTTGTTATATTAATCTTGTGGAGCTAATGGAATACTACATAATTGGACAATGCAAGCAGCATTAGACCTCGGTGGGAGATGACAGATTGTCTTCTATCTCCCGAGTCTACCTTTGTTCACTGATCACTAGATCAAACGATCTCCATTAGCTACTGCATTTGTCCTCCATACATAATTTACTATAGTACTAAAAGCAGCTGCTAGTGTGAGCTGCCCCAGTGTTTGCAGCTCATGCTGCCCTAGGCACGGAGCCTAAATATGTCCCTATTAAAGCCCCATTTACATTTCTGGTAATGATAATATGTCAGTGTGAACAAAGGTGAAGATCAACAAGAAAACAATTGCCTTACTGTGATCATCAATTGTAATGCCCTAAAAATGATAATTACCAGCAGCCTGACTGAACTGGAGTGGACTGAGCTACTCAAAATCCATGTGGCCTAATGGAAAACATAGGGCCTGCTATCTAGAATCTGGAATCTGCATGTATACATTAACGTAAGCCCAAAAAAATAATACTAGTGCCTACATCCTACTTCGTTCATAGTGCGGGACATCACCATAAATAGTACCATACACTCAGTGCCGCCAAAGGGCTCCACAGTAAACAGCACTAATTACAGCATGTTTAATAGGATTAATTATCAGGATTACTGATCAGCACGTACTCCCGAGGTGCATCCCCTGGCCCCCTAGACATGCATTACTCGAGGCGCGAGTCACTTATCTCCCCGCACGTACAATACGATCATATCGTACAAGGGGGGAGAGTAGGCGTAATCCATAGTTCTCTATGAGAACTATGGGTTACCGTAATTTCGGCACGCATCGCGCCCCTATTGGAGCTCAAATACGCGGAGAAAAGCGTGCCGAAAGTACGCCGTGTGAACATACCCTTAGGGCACAGGACAAATACTGGTTCGTTTATCCGACCTGTATTTACACTGTTTTTGTGCCGTGCACACGGCCGCAGGGGGACGGCTTTTATCCGCAATTAGAGGATAAAAGCCCTACCCCTTCACATAGACATGTTCTTCTGATGCCCGAAGACTGGACAGAAGAATGAACATGCACAATGTTTTTGAGGCGGCTGGTGGTCTGAAAAACTGCCGGGTGGAAAACACATGTAGTGGGGACCGCTGCACGGGTTTTCCATAGGGTTCCATTGAAAAGTTTGCGGCCGATTTTTCAGACGGTTTTCAAAACCGAAAACCATCTGAAAAACCGGCCGCAAACCCGGGGCCGGGGGGAAAACCCCCTTATTCACACTGCATAAAAAAATAGTATCCACTTTGTTAATGGAAACAGCATGATATAAATATTTTATCAATTTGCTTATACTTTTTTTTGGGGATTTAAAAAAACCACCTCCTTTAGCATTTAAAAGGTTTTGTTGACACGGTGTTTGCATCCGAAATTTCAAGCATAATTGTGCTGCAATACCCCACATAGGGGCCCGAAATACATAATTCAAGCTCCATTGAGAACTATAGTTTCTTGACGTTTTCCCCAGAGCACAATACGCGCTGGGGGAAAGAATTTTCAAGTCACTTCTTCCCGGCTTGGAAAGTGAATGTCTATGGGAGCCAGCACGTACTTCTAAAACACCCGCGTTTTTGTGGCACACATTACGCGCCACAATACAGGTAAAAATGCCTAAAAGAACCCCAAATTCCTAAAATGCCCCTGGAGTCAATAATTATTTTCCTAAATAAACAAACCCGGGGGAGCCCTTCTCTTATATCCCCTTGTGTTTGCTGTTTCTGTATTCCCCCTTTGAAATGTATTACTAAATCTGTAAAACGGGTTTTACCAATTGGGGACGTCCCTGCACAGTTGACATTTTTAAATTTCATGGGGGCAGAGGACACGCCCCCTCAAAAAACTAGACTAGTAACACCCAGCACGTTCATAATACTTTTTCCTTAGAAATAACAGGGGAAACTGCACAACACAGAGTTATAAGATAACAGGCTCCAGAAATGTATTTCACAAAGTATTTACTAAAAGACAAGTCAGAAGATATCCCAGGTCCTCTTTAAAAGATTCATTTGATAGGTCGTAAACTCGGGTGGAAATACGTGCTAGTGGGAACCACTGGCTAGGTTTTCTAAGGGTTCCATTGAATAGTTTGCGGCAGATTTAACATGTTTTAAAAAAAAAACATCTGAAAAAACGGCCGCAAACCCGTGCGGGGACAAGCCCTTATTATTATGCATAAAATAATATTATCACTTTGTTAATGAACTAGCAGATTAATATTATACTCAATTTGTTATATTTTTTTAAGATTTAAAAACATTCATTACCTTTAGCAGCTTAAAGGTATGTTGACACGGCGTATCTGCAGTCCGTATTTCAAGATAAATTGTGTCAATGCCACGTAGGCGCAAAACGTATCTCATTAGCTTCATTGAAAAATAGTTGTTAAAGTTTTCCCCAGAGCAAATACTGTGAGCGGAAGGAATTTTATTCACTCTTCCGGTTGGAAAGTGCAAGGCTATGGGACCAGCACGTTTTAAAACACCCGGCGTATTGTGGCAGCCAGTATGGCAACAATACACCGTCCATTATACAAGTCACTGGTTAGCCCCACCATGGATATTGTGTACAGTTTTGGGCACCAGTGCAAGGAAAGACATTGTAGAGCTTGAACAGGTACAAAGGCGGGCAACAAAAATAATAAAAGGACTGGGTGGGCTACAGTACCCAGAAAGATTGGCAAGATTAGGGTTATTTAGTTTAGAGAAAAGATTGCTTCGTGGGGACATAATAAATATGTTTAAATCAAAGGTCAATATAGAGATCTCTCTCAAGACCTATTTTACCAGGCTGTTTCAGACAAGGGGGCTCCTCTACGTCTTGAGGAAAGAGGGTTCTACTAAACATAGAAAGGGTTCTTACTGTAAGAGCAGTGGATGGACTCTCTGCCAGAGGAACTTGTAATGTGAATTCAACAGAGTCAAAAAGGTTGGATAATTTCTAGATGTAATATAGAACAAGTTATAGTGACGGGATTCTGGAGAGGTCTGGATACATTTCTAGATTTAATGAATAGAACAAGTTATAGTGGAACAGGGATTTCTGGAGAAAGATTTCTGGATACATTGTCTAGTGTGTAATATAGAAAAGTTATAGTGATCACAGGATTTTGGAGAAGGGTCTGGGTACATTTTCTAGATGTAATAATAGAAAAGTTATAGTGACCGGGATTCTGGAGAAGGGTCTGGAGACATTTCTAGATGTAATAATAGAAAAGTTATAGTGATCAGGATTCTGGAGAACTGTCTGGATACATTTCTAGATGTAAAAACAGAACAAGTTATAGTGACCATGATTCTTGAGAAGGGTCTGGATACATTTCTAGATGTAATAATATAACAAGCTATAGAGACCGGGATTCTGGAGAAGGGTCTGGAAACATTTATAGATGTAAAATAACAACTAAAAGTGACCGGGATTCTGAAGAAGGGTCTGGAGACATTTCTAGATGTAATAATAGAACAAGTTATAGTGACCGGGATTCTGGAGAAGGGTCTGGAGACTTTTCTAGATGTAATACTATAACAGGTTATAGTGATCGGATTCTAGAGAAGGATCTGCATACATTTCTAGATGTAATAATATAACAAGTTATAGTGACCAGGATTCTGGAGAAGGGTCTGGAAACATTTCTAGATGTAATAATAGAACAAGTTATAGTGACCAGGATTCTGGAGAAGGGTCTGGATACATTTCTAGATGTAATAATATAACAAGTTATAGTGACCAGGATTCTGGAGAAGGGTCTGGATACATTTCTAGATGTAATAATATAACAGGTTATAGTGATCAGGATTCTAGAGAAGGGTCTCAAGACATTTCAAGATGCAATAATATAACAAGTTATAGTGACCGGGATTTTGGAGAAGGGTCTGGAGACATTTCTAGATGCAATAATAGAACAAGTTAAGTGACCAGGATTCTGGAGAAGGGTCTGGATACATTTCTAGATGTAATAATATAACAAGTTATAGTGACCGGGATTCTGGAGGAGGGTCAGGATACATTTCTAGATGTAATAATAGAACAAGTTATAGTGACCAGGATTCTGGAGAAGGGTCTGGATACATTTCTAGATGTAATAATAGAACAGGTTATAGTGACAGGATTCTAGAGAAGGGTCTGGATTATTTCTAGATGTAATAATATAACAAGTTATAGTGACCGGATTCTGGAGAAGGGTCTGGAATGAATTTCTAGATGTAATAATATAATAAGTTATAGTGACCGGGATTCTGGAGAATGGTCTGGAAACATTTCTAGATGTAATAATAGAACAAGTTATAGTGACCGGGATTCTGGAGGAGGGTCATTGATCCAGGGATTTATTTTGATTGCCAGATTGGAGTTGGGAAGGAATTTTTTCCCTAATTGAGGACAATTGGCTTCTACCTCATTGGGATTTTTTTGCCTTCCTCTGGATCAACACTATAGCACAATAGGCTGAACTGGATGGACTTTTTGTTTTGGCCTTACAAACTATGTAACTATAAGTAGAAGATTCACCAGGTGGGATCATTAGTATAAATGCTCCATCCAATATAACAGAACATTTGTATATGTACTGACTTGACAGTTTGAAACAATTGCTCAGGAACACTCTGCATATGTGCATGTGTTATTATCTGCTCGACCACCTTTTATTACCTCACTTCTTTTACGTATTTTACTTTTAATCCTCCCCCTCACAAACCACTGACATGGAATTGGAATTACGTATAAAATGCACTGTGAATGGAAACCTCTGTCCCTCCCACCTCCCGGTTTTCTTTGAGTGTGTCTGTACTGCTTCTGAGTGTTGCCCTACGCACTGGATCTTCAATGCCTAAAGTAAAATACCACTCTGGGTGTGAGGTCGCTGAGATCAATAATGGAATTTGTGGTTGAACGTCCCTGCTGTAGACTTTTGACCTGGAAATACACACTCCTATATCACTTCTGTGTTTGCACTTAACTTGTCTGTAATATATCATTTTTCATGGAGTGTTAGTGGTAGAGAGAACCCAAACTTCTGCTTGGAAGAGCCTACACCCCTTCAACCCTCATGCTAGATCCAACATTGACAAAATCAGAGCCCAGAATTAGAAAACCCCGCACTTATTAACTTTCCTAAAGCGAGCACTGGATCTTTCGTCAGAAGCAGATCTTTTTGGTGTCTTAGGCAGGGTTCACACGGCTTATTCACAGCGTAATTGGGGGACGTATTTCGCCCGCAATTACGGCAGAGTGGGAGTGGGGCGGGGTGATGGGGGTGGCAGCTCGCTGACCCCATAGACATTCATTATTCACGGTGCGTATACGCCGTGAATAATTCACATGTCTCTTCTCTCCCTGCTCGTCGTACTGTGCGAGTGGGGAGAGGAGACGTAATCCATAGTTCTCTATGAGAACTGTGGATTACTGTAATGACTGGGATGTATTTCGCCCGTATTTGAGCGCAGTACGGCACGAATTACAGGCTGAAATACGTCCCAGTCATTGCCGTGTGAACATTGCCTAAAGCTTCATGGTCACATTACGGCTCCGTGTTAGGTAATTGTTTTACGGATACAGAACTTCAAATCCCTTGCTTCACTTAATCAGCGAATGAATTTGTACCAAGTCAGTATTAACACTTAATGCCGAGGCCTGTTTTTTTTCACGTTCGTTTATTCCTTCCTCACCTTCACAGAGCCGTAACTTTTTTTTATTTTTCCTCCTACATAAACATATGAGGGCCTTTATTTTGCATGACAAGATGTACTTTCTAATGGTGTCAACTATAAAAATTCTAAGTGGGGCAAAATGTGAAAAAAAACCATACTTGCTCCATGTTTGCGGGAGTATTATTTTTACAGCATTCATTCTTCGGTATAAATGAAGTGTTATCTGTATTCTGCAGGTTGATACGCATCCGCCAATACCAAACATGTAGGGTTTCCGTTATGTTTTGATACTTTAAAATAACTCCAAACATTTTCTACTTTTGAAATTTGCACCGCGGCGCATAACTTTTTTGTAGTAACATCTACGGATGTGAGTGAGGGTGCATTTTTTGCAGGCTGAAGTGTATTTTTATTGCTAGCAGTTTGGAATGCATGCAACTTTTTTGATTATACTTATTCCAATTTTTAGGGGACGTGAAACGCAATTTAGGCGTTTGGAATTTTTTTTTCTTCTACGATATTCAGCATACAGGATAAATTATTTTATATTTTAACAGATCGGACTTTTCCAGATGCAGCGATACCAAATATGTGTAACTTTTATTTGTAAAGTTGCAAAAGGGGTGAGATTTGAACTTTTAATATTTTTTTACACTTTAAAACATTTTATTTTTACTGAGTCCCCCTAGGGCACTTCACCAGTAGGGGGCTCAATCATTTCTACAGCCTAATGCATTACATATACAATGCACTAGGGTATACAAAGATGGCGATTTCCCCGCTTACTGCCTGGGGCCGGAAGTGAGGAAATCAAAAACATGTCGGTGATGGAAGTCTGCACAAGGCTTACAGCTGCCATGTCAAGCGATCGAGAGCCCGCAAATTCACCACAAACGCCCCAATCGCAGTGAGGAACAGTGCGCGGCACCATTTCTCATTGATTTAGACACCGCCGCCATCTTTGCAGCAGCGTCTGTGGGGTTCAACAGTGCAAGATGGCGGCAGCGCCCTCCCACGCTGTAACCGGCAGGTGTAAGCTGCAATTAGTGATCCCGCAACAAAGCCCGTTACCGGTATCAGGATGTACCCATATGTCCAATGTCGGTAAGGCGTAAATAACAGCAGGGCAGGTCTCCCAGTGGATGGCATTTCACCACAGATAACCGCTTGTAATGGTTCGGTGGATTCGCTGGACCACCGCAAGCGATGATAGTTAAGCCATATGCCAGGGAGCGGAGTCTAAGTAGCCCCCGGTACTCACCAGAGCCCGCCACAAAGCGGGATGGACTTGCTGCGGCGTGAGGCTACCAGGTCGCTACTCCGGACGTGACTTGCTTGCGATGGCGGCCGGGGTAATGCATAGTACAGAGTCGTAATCCAGAGACGTAGTCGGGGACAGGCAGGAGGTCAGGATGGGCGGCAGAGGTTCGTGGTCAGAGACGGGCAGACAGTCAGGGCAGGCGGCAAACAGGCAAGGTCAGGAAACGTAGCGGAACGGACTGGTACACGGGTAATCAATACGGAACTCCAACACTCTCAAGACTCACTAAACGCACACCAACAATCTGGCAGAGAGTGCAGGGGGGCGTGTACAATATATAGGACCAGCGGCCGGCAATTAGCAAATTACCGGTGCACTGGCCCTTTAAATCCAGACCAGCCGTCACGCGCATGCCCTAAGCAGCGGGGACGCGCGCGGCGGCCGGGACGGGTAGAAGCAGGAAGCACAGGAACGTGGACTGGTAAGTAACCTGGCGCAGGAGCATGGGCAGCAGGGGGATGGTCGCGGACGGCCGCGGGGGGCGACGGCACCCGCGCCAGCCCCCATGACACCGCTGATTTGAAGATTTGCAGGTTATGGTTTTAATGGGATATTACAAGACGCAGAGGGAAATAAAGGAAAGGGAATATAAACTGATGCAAGAATTTTAAACTTTGCAATAAGTGCTTAATATTTATGTGTGAACTGTTCTGTCGCAACCATGACAATTACAAGGTCTACTGGATATTTTCCCACTCATCTACAGTATATATTAGTATACTGAGCTACTTCTGCTCTTTACTGTAGTTTGATGCTGACTGCTCAGTGTAGGTTCACTTTAAAGATACACTTCATTAAGATTATCATACATAAATATGTAAATTGATCTGAGATGTTACTTTACTATAATGACACTACAGTAATGGTGGTGTTGGTTATTTTGTACAATACAGCAGAACTGGAGCCTGCAATACTACTGGTCAATTAATGTATGTTCAAGGAGCCTGGCAAGGTCAGGGGGTAGATGCCTCCAGGACCCGGAATTTCTTCTTTTATTTTCTGTGGAACAGTGATATTATTATTACAGGATTACACATTGATGGGGTGCGGTTTACCTGCAAAATTGTGCAGTCATTTATAATTGATGTAAAAAAAAATATGCATTTTAGTTAGGTTTTCAGACCAATCTCCCTGATAGATTCCAAGGTCATTCATTATCCACTCTCTTCTCATTAAACGGATTATATTGATGAATGTATAATCATATCAGGATAACACCCAGGTGCTTACTCTGCCTTCTAAAGTTGATTTCAGATGTAGCAGATTCACTGTAGCATTTATCTGCAAATTTACACAGTCAAAATCTGCAGCGGATATCAACACCAGGCAACTAGATGACATTCTAAAACATGACACAAAAATTTTCCATATCATAAAACAAGCATGCTGTGGATTTACAAAACAGCGCAAAATGCTATAATCCAGTTTTATCGTAGTGGATTTTGCCACAAATTTCACAACAAAAGCAAACATTTTCCAGGAACCCAGTGGCAGGTTCCCGTTGTCCCCTGTAGGTCAGCACTGGTCTCACACATTGTGGCAAACTACAGTTTAGATAGTATGTAGATACATTATAACATCGTAGAATACAATGTCATATACAGTAACCTTAGTGCTAAATTTAACTCCTTAAGTCAACCGCCTGAAAAGTAGTTAATGACCAGAATTTTTTTTTAGTTTTTGTCTCCTTGCGTTTCAACAGTTGTAACTTTTTTATTTTTTCAATGACGCAGTTGGATGAGGCCTCGTTTTATTCGAGACAAGTTGTACTTTATGGGGGAATAGTTTCAGTTCACTTACGAATAATTGCAGAATTTTTTCAATTTTTGTATTTTTTTTTTTTTTTTTTTAACACCATTCACATTTCACACTTAATGACTTGTTCAGTTAATTCAACGGTCATGACAGTCGTGTAGATACCTAAAAATGTGTAGGGTTTTTTTTGTGTGTGAAATATATGCACAATTATTTTTTATTAAATATTTATTTTTATTTTATTATTTTTTTTTTATTATTTTTTTTACACTTTATGTTTTTTACTTTTTTTAAAAATCCCATGAAGAGAGAACTGTTACTTTTTTTTATTTTTTATTAGCATATTCTTATATGCTAATACATTGTAATCTGTGTCAGTCTGACACAGGCAGTGATCAGGGCAGCACACAATCTGCCCTGATCACTGGCTTCTTACACAGAAAGCCCTGTGGCTACATTAGGTCCCCAGGGCTGACTGTGTAGCTGTGCCTCAGGCTCTGTCGGGTCACCGGGTGTCCCGATCAGCCGACAGAGCTGGGAAACCCTTTGATTGTGCTGTGGTGACGAACTGTGGCAATCAAAGGGTTAAAGCATCGGAGAGCGGAGGTTTCCCCCGCTCTCTGGTGCTTGCCGAAGCTGTGCTGGGAACAGGGCTGTGTAGTACAGCCCTGTTCTCATCGCTGCTGCGGCGCCGGGAGCCGCAAACTCCGATGTCTGCAGCTACGCTGAAAGACGTCGCTGTAGACGATCTACCTGCACCAGCCAACGTCTAAAGACGGTGGGTGCTCGATAGTGGGTTAAAGAGACTGTGTTAGGGTATGTTTACATAGCTTACTTTAGAGCGTAATTACTCGCGTATTTCGCCATGTCTTTCGCTTTATATGCGGTGAAATCCGTGCCGCAATTACGGTAATTCATAGCTCTCATAGAGAGGCGTACAATACGATCATATCGTACGCCTGGGGAGAGAAGTGACATGTGAATTGTTAGTGGCGCTTATGCGCCGCTGACAATGCATGTCAATGGGGCTGGCCGGGTGCCGCACCCCCCTCCGTGCTTTGGAATTACGCGCTGATCATTACACGCCCCAATACGCCCCGTGAACATACCCTTATATAGTTAACCTTTCCAGGGCAATATGTGGTAGACTTTTTAGCAAGAGTATATGAATAAAAGTCATTTTTTAATTGATAGACACATAATAATCTAGCAATCGGTAGAAATGGGTTTAAGACTGCTTATGACAAAATGTGTATGAAATCACATACTACCAATTTAGATGTTTTGGGGTTTCTTTTGTTGGCCATGACTCAAAACGAGATGTCAGAACATCACAACCTTTTGCTTTAGCTGCTGGCGCCTCGTCTCTCCCAATCTCCTTTAGTGCCCCCGTTCTTGCAGCCGCTTGCACATTTGACACCAGAATCTCTTCCTCCCCATTTGAAAAAAAACGGCCGACTCGAAACATCACATGTTTATCTGTCCTTACAACATTGCCATTTGCAGTATCTCACTTGACTGCTTTACCATGGAAAGTTACTATACCTGTAACTTATATATTTGTGTAAATAAATTATACACTCACCGGCCACTTTATTAGGTACACCATGCTAGTAACGGGTTGGACCCCCTTTTGCCATCAGAACTGCCTCAATTCTTCGTGGCATAGATTCCACAAGGTGTTGCAACGATGCTCAATTGGTACCAAGGGGCCCAAAGAGTGGCAAGAAAATATTCCCCACACCATGACACCACCACCACCAGCCTGAACCGTTGATACAAGCAGGATGGATCCATGCTTCATGTTGTTGACGCCAAATTCTGACCCTACCATCCGAATGTCGCAGCAGAAATCGAGACTCAACAGACCAGGCAACGTTTTTCCAATCTTCTACTGTCCAATTTTGATGAGCTTGGGCAAGTTGGAGCCTCAGTTTCCTGTTCTTAGCTGAAAGGAGTGGCACCCGGTGTGGTCTTCTGCTGCTGTAAGCCCATCTGCTCAAAGTTCGCCGTACTGTGCGTTCAGAGATGCTCTTCTGCCTACCTTGGTTGTAACGGGTGGCTATTTGAGTCACTGTTGCCTTTCTATCAGCTCGAACCAGTCTGCCCATTCTCCTTTGACCTCTGGCATCAACAAGGCATTTCCACCCACAGACTGACGCTCACTGGATGTTTTTTCTTTTTCGGACCATTCTCTGAAAACCCTAGAGATGGTTGTGCGTGAAAAATCCCAGGAGATCAGCAGTTTCTGAAATACTCAGACCAGCCCTTCTGGCACCAACAACCATGCCACGTTCAAAGGCACTCAAATCACCTTTCTTCCCCATACTGATGCTCGGTTTGAACTGCAGGAGATTGTCTTGATCATGTCTACATGCCTAAATGCACTGAGTTGCCGCCATGTGACTGGCTGATTAGAAATTAAGTGTTAACGAGCAGTTGGACAGGTGTACCTAATAAAGTGGCCGGTGAGTGTATATATTTCATGAATTCAAGGCGAGGGATGTCGAGGATTTACTAAAACCTTAAAGAAAAATGAAAATCCTCAAAATAAACCCCCAAAGGCTCAAGGTGTGTGGTACCAACATTAAATCCTGGAGGGACAGAAGGTGAGGTGAAATCTTCTGAACAGGGGCACAGGCTGCAAAACAAACATTACAGGGGTGAAACCCATCCCTATATTATCATAAAACACACAAACAAAAATTGGCTGGAGTTATACTTAAAAAATGTACCGGTTCCAAATTACATACAAATTCAACTTAAAGGGGTTTTGCCACGATTTCATACCTCCTGCATCCGGCTCTTCAACTCTGTGTGCTCAGAAGAGGGCGTGTGTGATTTGTTTGAATTGCATATCATGTGACCCAGCAGGATGACATCACCAGGCCTTTCCTCTCTGTAGTCAAAGAAAGGTCTGTTTATGTAAAGCATTGTGAGTAGCTGAGAGGTAAAGTTTTTGCCTCCAGGCACAAGGGTCCTAGGTTCAAATCCCTGCAGGAACCAAACCTGTGGGTTTTTTTTCTCTTTATCAATGCACACACCAGATTGAGGTTTCTTTTTTTTATTTATTTGCACTGTTTGACTAATTACTAAGGAGGACAGAGGGTAGGAGTAGAATGACAGCACCTGGGGTTGAACACTCGGTAGCTGCCTGTGAGGAGAGGTGATGTCTGAGCATGTGTGACCAGGACTGAGGAGCTCTCAGCCCTGGTCGTATCCTCTGGAGACAAGCTGTAAACAATGATTCACTATAGAAGCATCTAAATCAAAAACTGTGGAGAATTTTTAATAATAATGAATGGTGAAAATGTTTATTATTTCATTTGCAAGCTTCCCATGTCAATTTTAGTTCGTGGCAAAACCCCTTTAAGAGCAAACCTATAGAACTCATCTTGTTGGTGACCCAGGGTCTGCCTGTATTAGTAATTTTTGCCTATTTTTTCTATAATAGTGTCAGACTGGGGGGTCTGGGGCCCACAGGGGAGTTGATCTTGGGGGGCCCACCCTACTGTACGTAAAAATATTACCGGCCTCTCGGACATAAATGCGCCCACTTAATGCTCACAGGGCTCATGGATGGGTCTATATGCTGTGTACAAACCTAGCCATAAGCCCTGTGAGGGTTACAGTCCCATCCATTAGCCCTTTGAGGGTTACATTCCCATCCATGAGCCCTGTGAGGGTTACAGTCCCATCCATGAGCCCTGTGACCATTATGGATCCATCCATGAGCCCTGTGAGGGTTACAGACCCATCCATGAGCCCTGTGAGCATTACAGACCCATCCATGAGCCCTGTGAGCATTACAGACCCATCCATCAGCCCTGTGAGCATTACAGACCCATCCATGAGCCCTGTGAGCATTACAGACACATCCATGAGCCCTGTGACTATTACAGACCCATCCATGAGCCCTGTGACCATTACAGACCCATCCATGAGCCCTGTGACCATTATGGATTCATCCATGAGCCCTGTGAGGGTACAGAGTCTGTTTAAACCCCCACAGGGCTCATGGATGGGACTGTAACCCTCACAGGGCTCATGGATGGAACTGTAACCCTCACAGGGCTCATGGATGGAACTGTAACCCTCACAGGGCTCATGGATGGGTCTGTAATGCTCACAGGGCTCATGGATGGAACTGTAACCCTCACAGGGCTTATGGATGGGTCTGTAATGCTCACAGGGGCTATGGATGGGTCTATATGCTGTGTACAAACCTAGCCATAAGCCCTGTGAGGGTTACAGACCCATCCATAACCCCTGTGACCATTATGGATCCATCCATAGCCCCTGTGAGGGTTACAGACCCATCCATAGCCCCTGTGAGCATTACAGACCCATCCATGAGCCCTGTGAGGGTTAAAGCCCCATCCATGAGCCCTGTGAGGGTTACAGTCCCATCCATGAGCCCTGTGAGGGTTAAATAAGCCTTGTGAGTATAGGGTCTGAAACGCTCACAGGGCTTGTGTTACAGACAGTTCACAAAGCCAGCCCAGGGCCCTTAGTCAAGTGAAGTCATTGAAAATGCAGTGTGGGCCCAGGGAGGGAAAGGAGGGGGCCCACCGCTGCTGTTTAACTTTATTATGCGGCCCCCCTTTTATATATAGGACACAGTGCACTGCTGCCAAGTGCCAACCACCAGCCATGTTTCTCCCCTTAAACTTTATGTGGGAGAAACGGTGGACTGTGTGGTCTCTGTAGGCGCCGCTGAGGAAGTCTCCCGGCCGCCGGTCCCTACCTAGCTCTGCCGCCTCCTCCTTCCGATCCGCTCTCTCCCTGCTGCTAGGACAGTCTGCGCGCCGATAGTCGCGCACACAGGGAGGAGCCGCGGCACTGCGGAGGCAGGAGGAAGCACCTCCGGTCCTGCAATTAAAGCTACAGCCGCCCGAGAACGTAAGGAGGAGCCGGGGGGCGGGGGAATAGAGGGGGAACGCTGCGCGCTCGCAAAGAGGAGGCAAGCGTCAAGATGAAGTGACATCTAGCCGCTTGCCTTCTCTAATTTGAAAAGTAAACACATTAACACAACGGAGCTCGGACCGGGGCCCACCAGGGAATCCCCCGGTTCTCCGGCGGTCCAGTCCGAGCCTGGGGCCCGGGCCCCGGATGTTTTAGGGCCCTAGCAACGCCCTTGCAGTACATACAGCATTTTTTGAGTACTGTGTATAATGAGATCGAGCAGGCAGAAAAGTAGGAAAAAGAAAAAAGTTTATGCCTTCTCTTCTTGGTGCACGGCTGCACAATTCTCAATTTTGGCACTATTATGTTGTACCCTGTTCTTACGGTTCTGCACAATAAATCTTCATAACAGTCACCATAAAAGTACCCATTGGCAGTTGTTTGGGGAGCTAACAAGTACACCATTGCACACTATCTTTGACACTCTATTTACATAAAATATAAATGAAAAATGCAATAATGCAGCAAATACTTTGCTTATCTTGTAGGCATCATAAGTTGCATAGCCCAGAGCTGCTTTCACAGTTCCGCTGGTTGCCACTTCTTGATACCTCGTCTCAGCCTTTCTATTGTAGTGATCTCAGTTTATCTTCCAGAACAAGTTCAACAAGTAATCATGAGGAAAGTTTAAAATCTAAACCCCATTCTGTTGTGACCAGCTTCAGCTGTGTCTTTTATAATGTTAGGCATAAGGCCCACAGTTATGTCACAGATGAGAAATATTCTACACAGTGATGTCATAGTACAAGGATAAACCAATCAGAAAGGTTACAGCCCAAAAATCACACAATGATGTCACAGCACAGAGATAATGCATATAGTGATGTCACTGTATAGGTATAATGCACATACCGATAGCAGAGCACAAGAAAACGCATATGATGATGTACTGTATAGAATTGTGTCATACCCCAGGGATAAATCATATAATGATGCCATATAACAGGGATAATCAATTTAGCAATTTAAAATTCAGGAATCCTCCAAACGATGATGTCACAGTGATGGAATAATGCATGTAGTGATATGACAGTGATGGCATAATGCATATAGTGATGTGACAGTGATGGCATAATGCATATAGTGATGTCACAGTGATGGAATAATGCATGTAGTGATGTCACAGTGTTGGGATAATGCATGTGGTGATGTCACAGTGATGGGATAATGCATGTGGTGATGTCACAGTGATGGGATAATGCATGTGGTGATGTCACAGTGATGGGATACTGTATACAGGGATGTTGCAGTGATGGGATAATGCATGTGGTGATGTCACAGCGATGGGATAATCTATCTAGTGATGTCACAGTGATGGGATAATATATATAGTGATGTCACAGTGATGGGATAATGCATATAGTGATGTCACAGTGATGGCATAATGCATATAGTGATGTCACAGTGTTGGGATAATGCATATAGTGATGTCACGGTGTTGGGATAGTGCATGTGGTGATGTCACAGTGATGGGATACTGTATACAGGGATGTTGCAGTGATGGGATAATGCATGTGGTGATGTCACAGTGATGGGATACTGTATACAGGGATGTCACAGTGATGGGATAATGCATATAGTGATGTCACAGTGATGAGATAATTCATATAGTGATGTCACAGTGATGGGATAATTCATATAGTGATATCACAGTGACGAGATAATGCATATAGTGATGTCACAGTGATGGGATATTGCATATACTGTAGAGATATCACAGTGATGGGATAACATAGTGATGTCACAGTTATGGGATAATGCATATAGTGATGTCACAGTACAGGAATAATGTAGGAAATGATGTCAGTATACCTAAATATTGCACATAGTGATGTCACAGCACATACCATAATACAAAGAGAGATATCATAAGGTGGATAATATACACAGTGATATCAGAATACAGGAATAAGGTAATTTACTTAGTCTCCAGTTATCCACATCCAGTTTTCTATACTCCCAGTAATTATCCAGGATTATTAGTAATTTCACCTTTCATTTGAGGGGCCCCAGAGCAGCTGCTTCTGCTGCTATTCTAGCAGTTACACCCTTCATCATATTACTGTACATCACTCTTCACTTCATAAATAGCAATTTACTAGAGTAAGTGCTATACAGTTACTGAACAAGCAGGGAAAACTTGCAGATATAGTAGATATGTGCTTTGGATTCAGGTTAAAGTCAAATTCACCTTGAATCCAAGCAATTTAATTTGGATCAGCTCAAACTGTTTTTTTTATGTAAATAAAAAAAAAAATCAACCTAAACCTTAACCCGAACCTGAAGCTGGGATTCGGATATTTTACTGGTTTGTAATTAATTTACTACTCCGCAGCAATTCTGATGAAACGTCACATTAGGGAAACCCACGGATATGAGATCTTGACGTCACTTCCAGTCTTATATCACATTATCGTGATATAGTGTCAGACCGGAAATTACATCAGACAGGAAGCAAGGTCTGACCAAGAATGTTGACTGACCAGAACCATTGCAGAGTGGTTAGTTAACCTTTACAAACCAGTGAAAAACCCTAAGGCCGCATTTACACGGCACAGACCAACTACCGGTCAGGAAATGCCGACCGGTATTTGGTCTGATTTGGCACGGCTTTTCTTCGTGGTTTTAGGATTCAAGCCCTCCCCCTTAGCACCCACATGTTCATGTTCCGCCCGAAAACTAGGCGGAAGAATTAACATGCTCAATGTTTTTCGGACCAATGGTGGTCAAAAAAAACGTCCAGCGGAAAATCCGTGCAGTGGGGTCTGCTGCATGGATTTTCCATTAAGGTCCATGTAAAAGGTTGACAGCCGGTTTACAGACAGCTTTCAAAACCGTCTGTAAAACCTTTGCCGTGGGGACATGCCCTAAGGGTATGTTCACACGCCATGTCATCATGGATCTGATTTTGGATCCGTTTCTAGATGCGTGTTCAGATCCGTGTTTCAGACCTTAAATGGACTAAAACACGCATCTAACAATGTGCAGTGTGATTTCCATTGCTTTCAATGTAAAAAATCGGCGTTCAGACAAGTGATCACTGATGCGTGTTTACTAGCGTCTTTCTGATGCGTCTTTCGGATCCGTTCAAAGAATTGTCATGTAAATTTTTAATCCGTTTGACGCAGCAGACATCATATGTAAAACTCTTGGATGCAATCCTGCTGCAGCCAAAATGCAGCCAAACACGCACCTGTGTATTTGATGTGATTAAACGGGCGTTTGGAATTTTTTTTTGGACAAAAAAGGTCCAAACCCCAGTTAACTTTACCCTAAGAAAAACCCAAACCCCCCAATTTTTTAGTTACGGTTAGAATTTGATTTAAAAGGGGGGTTGGTCTCATCTCAAAGTTTTGGGAGGATAATAAAATAATGCCGATTTGCTCTGTCACTTCCTGGTCAGCTGTCTGTAATTAGCATTGAGCCCCATGTATTCAGACCCTGTAATTGATAAATTCATGCTGTAGGCCCGGGAAAAGCTTCTTTTAAAGTAAACAGAGTTTAATTACTGGTTTTGTCTGAAGATCGGTAACAAAAAAGCTCTCACTGTCCGAAGTTCGTTGCTGTGCTGCCACGCCTCTGTATGGTCACCCCCTGCAACAGATGAACAAAACAAGGGGGGGTTCACAGGTCGGTCACTTGGGAAACTGGAAAGCCCCCAGAAGGGATAAAAATCACTTGTAGTCTGTAAAAAACAAAAAATGAACAACGCAATATTTTTGGGAAAACATTTTATTTAGTGATTCCAACAGTTGAAAGCTTTTCCCTTTGTAGGAGACAACCCTTTAAAGGGGTCAGAGTAAAAAATCATTTGGTTTCAGGACTTGCTGATCCTCGATTTTTTCCCATGTTTGTACAAACCAGAACAGGAAAAGGTTCTAGTAATTCTAGCAAACTTAAAGGGGTTGTCTCGCTACAATGATTGGGGTTTTTAAATTTAAAGACTTTAAAAAACAAGCAGCTTTGAAATATATGTTATTACAAATGTCCTACTGATTTTGAGTAGCCCTTTTAGTTTTAAATACTCCCCTTCTCAAATTTCTATAGCGCCCCCCGTTGATCCCTTATTTATGGCGTCAGGTCTAAAGATCTCCCCTTTAAAGACAGGCGGGCGGAGCCCCCCCAGCAGGAATGCTTCTGGAGGGGGGGAGGATCTGGCTTCTGTGTCCATGCAGCTGGATTAAACCCCTGTGTGTGCTGCTTCCTCCTGCCTTTACACGTGATTGACAGCAGTGACCCGTCTGTTACTAAAATCATGATGTGTCTTTGGAACGTGACTATACAAAATTATTTAGAGTCAGGCTGTAAATATTTAGTTCTCCAGTATTATTTGAGACATTGAGTATAGTAACATGCCCTTGTTGTTGTGGAGATGTGGAGACTTGTAAGCTGCGGGGATATAGGAACACATGCATCCCTTGTTTATTCCCAAACCATTCACCTTCCTTCTACATCATAGATCACCCCTCCCCTGCAACAGACCTAGGCAGGCCCACGGGTGAACTCTGAGAGCAAACCCCCTCCCCCCCCCCCCCCCCCCCACCTGTATAGAAGTTAGTAGCTGCCTGTGTGTGATGGGGGGGGGGAGAGGGAGCAGGAAAAGGGCAGAAAAACTAGCACGCCCCCCAGTTTCAACTTTCCGGGGGCATGAAAGGCGAAAGCCGTAATGAGACAATCCCCTTTAAACTCAGTTAATTGTAAAATTTTTGGGGGCTGTGAGTTACTAAAAATAAAAAAATAAAATGAGTACTAGATAAGTAAAGGACTGTATGGCGGTCGTCATGGTTAAATATATGATTTAAATTACTAAATGTTTGGACTCAAACTATTATTGCTACTATTGCTGCAAAAAGTAAAATGCAAATTTCAAAATTATACAAATTTAACTTAGCGATGTAAAAAGTCAATGGAGGAAGGATTGAAAACTTCAGTAATATTTGAGGTTCATGGCACTTTTAATTTGTCACCACCTTGACCGCTGTGGAAAAATTCAGATATACACCACTGTCTAGACACCAAGTCTGTTACCTTCCTGGACTTTTTCCACTTTCCTTGACAAGCCCTGGTGATCAATAACAGGAAATGTACCCCCCGCACCGTTAAAAGAAAACATTGGAGGAAAAGAATTCCTTTTTTAAGGGCTAAAAAGTAACAAAACCGGGAGAGTGGGCTCCAACTTGTGCTCTCCCAAAAGGTGCAGACAATAGCTCCCAGCATGCCCTGACAGCCAAGGCTGTGGGAAATTAGTTTTTTTCAAAAGCGGAAAGCCAGAGGTTGTGGAGCACCGCTGTAGCCAGTCTGATTGGGGTTGGTTGGCTCGTTATGTGTTAAGTGAAACAAATGTGAAGCTTTGGTGGACCATCTAAGCCGTCATTACAGTCAACGCCTTTGTCTTTAAAATTTATAATCATGCCTGATTCCTGAAAATAACCCCAGGAACAAACATCCAGTCCACACAGTAAGGAAGTCTACACATGTTTGCTGTATTAAATATTAAAGATCTGTTTGCCTTGTAAAGCCTTATGTTGCTTGTATAAACATCATAAACTGAATGAGAGAAAAATGGATATAGCCAAAAGTAACTGGCTCAGAAATACCATGAACACAAATCAAAGCCTACAGGGGGGTAGATTGACCCATTGATAAAGCGAGGCCCGTCTTTAAGCATAAATCCAGGTTTACACCATACGACTTCGTGCCCCCAAACCCAAAATTTCTGAGGGGGGATTAACAACAGGAGAGAATGGGAACCTGCCAGTGGGCCCCTGATCATGGTTGGCCCCTGGACATGGTAGGCCTGGAGCTGCTTCTTTTTAGGGAGAAAGACAGAGAGGCAGAGAACAAAAGTCCTGTGCAGTTATGTACAGAAGTTGTAGGGTGGGCTCCAAAAATTATCTTCAGTGGTGTGCCCCAAGAATCAATTCCACTGATGAGCCCTAGCAACCCCAGTCCCACACTCTTCTCCCTTGTCGGACTACCAAAAATCCCTGATTACATGCCCTCACCTGAAAGTCACCAACCCCATAATGCCTATGTGCTTAACAATGGCTGCAGTACTTAAGTGGCAAAAGAGAATGAAAAGGTTCATCTGTTCATTTATCAGCAACCACCCAACCGCCTTCTACTACTAATCATAAGAGTAAATGTATACAGTGAGGATATGCTGTGGATTTTCCAAGGTATATTATAGAAGCTGCAGAAATCTCATCTACATGCTTCCCCAAATCCACACTAAATGGCACTAGGGAGGATTTCAGAGCAGGTTATGCTAATTTAAAGCAGAAAAACATCAATGGGTTACAATTCAGCAAAATCCACAACAATAAAATTTAATTTCAAATATATCATGAGTTTTTTGTAAATTTTTAAATCCCAGCATACAATAATTTGCAACTTCCTGTCGTCCCACAAAACTGGGATTCACCATTACAGGGTTTTTATGTTTGTCTATTATGTTGTTTGTAGTTTTGCTGCCACCCGTGGCCATTTTTTTGTAATTTTTTTTAGGTTATGATGGTTTTAAACCCCCATAATCCCGGCTTCATGCTTCTTTTCCTTTTGAGGAAGTCACTTTGGGTTCCCCCTCTTTGTACCCATGTCTCCCCTTTTTAAGAATGTTGCATAGCTGAGAGGAAATTCGTTTTGACCCAAATTGTAACCTCCTGCTGTTATCTAAAGGTACATGAATAAACACCCTGAAGGCACATCCTTTGCACCCTTCTTACTGGATCTCCACAAGTTTTGGAAAGGGGATTAAAAAAGCGAGTTTCACACTACCATACGTTTGTACAGAAACTTCCCATTACCCTTCAGGGATCTCTCTAACGTACATCGGTGGCAGAATACTTCCCCCATTGACTTTAGTGGGAGGGTGAAAATGTGCAACAAATCTGCAATGAAAGAGGATTGTAGATCCGAAACAAAATCAGCAATAGGGGATTTATAACACATTGATTTTTTTTCTCTATTTTATATCACTAAAACTTGTAGTGGCCACCCCACACCAAAACACAGACAATTTGGTGTGGATTTACATAGGAGAATTTTGTACTGCAGATCGTCCGCAGGATTTTCAGGCACTTGTGCAGCAACCATGACAATGACAGACATGATACATAACCTACTACCGGTATTAACCCCGTATTTATGGCATAACATTCGTAAAAATGAGTGTGCTCCATGGTTGGTCATAGCCGGGGCCTGACACGATCCCGGGGGTTTGTATAAACGTAACCCTTTCCATTGAACTGTTTTAGTGTCTCAAAAAACCCATGACCGGGCTTGTTCTTTTGGGCATTTAGATGCCACAGTCGCGTTTGTTGAGGCATCTTAATAGTTAAACGGCCAGGATTAGAATTATATCCAATCCCGGCTGATAGCGACAGGTCCCAGCTGTGACTAATAACCATTACCTGCTGTGTATGCAGTGGACTCAGCGAATGGGTGCATCTTATAATTCGACTGTAGTATCTGAGGCATGCAGACAACTGGAGGGGGCCATTGGTGCAGGAAGCCACCGATGGGGTTTAACCTCTTAAACCCACCGCTGGGTTCCCGCAGCATCACCCCACTTCCTGTTTGCTGGAGATACTACATTGTGGGTGTACGGAGCAAGATTATGCACTGACTCCATGCCGGGTTCATTACAGCTTGTAATCATTGCTAAGAAAAAAATGGAACCTTGCTGATAACACTTAACAACTGCAGCGACATCTAGATGAATGCGGAACAATGATGTGCACCATTCCCACCTACAGTGACGTAATTGCAGGGGGCAGTTGGTTGCCATGCCATAGTACTGCCGTATATAGGACAAGAGATCATGCCCCCTATTGGTGTATCCTAGGGGTCTAAGTATTAAAGTAAAAAATAAAATAAAAAATAAAAAAGATAAATATTAAAAGTTTAAAATACCCCCTTTTTGCAATTTTACAAATAATTAAAAAATTAAAAAGTTACACATAATTGGTGTCGCCATAGTCGCAAAATTCTGATCTATTAAAATATAACAATTTATCCCATACATTGAACACAAAAGAAAAAAAATCCAAATGGCAAAAATTTCTCGGTTTTTTTGACTTTTTAACCCCTAAAAATTTGGGGAATAAAAAGTGATAAAAACCCCAAAAGAGTATCTCAAAATGGTACCAAAAAAAAACTACACTTTAGCCCACACTATTTGCTTTAATTTTTCCTCCATTTTCGTCCTCTAAAACCTAGGTGCATAGGTGCATTATATAGTCCAGTGCGTCTAATAGTCCGAAAAATATGGTACATATTATACAGCCCTTGAGCCTAGGACTTCTCGGTGCATCTGGCAGCCGATGTTGATTGATGCAGCAAACTACGGCTGGGCTGACTATTTTTCCTATTCACAATGGCAAAATGACGTTTTTTGGAGGTTTTTTTGGTCACTTTGCCTCTCCAAAAAATTGGAACAAAAAAGTTGCATGTATCTCAAAATGGTAGCAATAAAAACACTTCAACCCACAAAAAAATGAACCCTCATTGAGGTCCATAGAAGGATAATAGAATAATTATAATAAAAGTTTTTATGTTTTTTTAAAGTACTAAAACATAACTCTACAAATTTGGAATCTCCGAAATCATACCAAACTTAAGAATAAACACGTAGAATCCAGCATTAGAAAAAGTGTAAATGATAAAAATAATCACGTTTATTTCCATTGATTAAAAAGCTTACTGTGAGCCAATATCTATTCCTTCTAATGCATTTTGAGCTAAATGTTCTCTCTTAGGCTGGGTTCACAGAACTTTTAAACCGGGATATAGCAGTGGTACGTGTGCGCATATCACCCGGGATTTTTAAGTAAGGCTGGCCGGTGCTTTTCTTCTAAAGCGCTCTGTTTCCGCCCCAAAACCTTAAATTTTCCCTGGTACTAACTCAGACTGTTGGGGGAATAAGCTGTAAAAACAAAGCACTCAAAGAGTGCTATTTTTACCAAAATTGCGGCAGTACTCAGGCGTAGGCACAATTTCGCCCCAAAGTAAGGGGGTGAATTACCCTTTAAAAAAACCCCTTACTCACAGATATGCCTCAAAACACATCAGAAGGAATAGATATTTCTCCACAGTAAGCTTTCTAATCGATGGAAATAAACATGATTTTTTTTTATCCGCTGCATGTTATCGAATGCAGGATTCTACAAATTTAGTTTTATGTCTTGTTCCATCCCAGAGTCTGACAGATATCCTTCAAACCCAAAAAACAGACTGGGTCCCCTGACAGTGACAATATTTTTTACAATTGCGTTTTTTTCTTCATGTTCCACCCCACAAAGATTGTTTCAGCTTTCCAGTATATTATATGGTATGACAAATGGTATCATTAAAAAGTACATCCTTTCCTGCAAAAAACAAGCCCTCATACAGCTATATAGGTGGAAAAGTTAGAAAGTTATGGCTCCTGGAAGGCGAGGAGGAAAAAAAAAATCATTGAGGTGGGAAAAAGTTAATAGAAATAAATAATTTTTTAAATTTACTAATTGTATAATTACATGTGGCAATAATAACAGCCAGTAAAACATATTATATTATTTATACCATGCTGTTAAAATAAAATTCTCTTAATTGCTGTTTTACTTTCTATCTACTCTATAATGATGCCATTAAGAATACAACTTGTCCCACAAAAAAACACCGCCACCTCATACGGCTACATCAACTGAAAAATAAAACATTAAGGCTCTTGAAAATGAACGAAAAATAAAATGCTGTGTCCTCAAGGCCCTAATAAAGATGCGTCCTGAAGGGGTTAATAATGCGCAAATTCATTTTTACTATCCGAATCTGTAAGCTTTATTGGTTTTTAATTGCTACATAGTAAGGATTAAGCCGAAGGGATCTTGTAAAACATCATTAATGTTTTATCTTCCATGTTCTACCGAAACAATACACACACAGTAGGGAGAGGTGTCAATACTGGTGCAAAGGCAATGTCGGACTGGGGCACCTAGGGCCCACCAGTGGAGTTGATTCTGGAGCCCAGCAAGGGAGTTGATTCTGGAGCTCACCAATGGGGTTGATCCTGGAGCCCACCAATGGGGTTGATTCTGGAGCCCACCAATGGGGTTGATTCTGGAGCCCACCAATGGGGTTGATTCTGAAGCCCACCAATGGGGTTGATTCTGGAGTCCACCAATGGAGTTGAATGGGGGGCTCACCCTACAGCTTCTGTACATGCACCTTACACTCTGCTTCCTTGCCTCTTTCTCTTTCTTTCTGCTCCTACCAAGGATATATAAGCAGTTTAAAAGAAACTCCAGGTCTGCCATGCTAAAGGGCCCACCGACGGATTCTCCTGTTTTCCTGTGGGCCAGTCTAAGCCTGTGCAAAGGAAAAGTGCAGCCAAAATTTGGCAATAGCAATAAAAAGTGCAGCATTTGGCCATAGCAACCAATCAGAACCCCCCTCTTAGTTTTCAGCAGCCTACAAGAAAATGAAAGCAACAGCCTAATTGGTTGATAATAGCGCCTCCCTTTGCACCAATCTTGGTAAATCTCCTGTGCTAGTTCTCAATCCTGCAAGTGTTACATTGGCCCCCGATGTGCAGCAGTGATAAATTCCTGTCTGGTCCCAGTTGCTTGTTATTTATGGGAACATTTTAATTAAAATTCAATATAGAAAGGTCAATTAATAAAATTTTCTGATTTATTATCAGAGGTTTGTGGATTGGATTTGCTTTGCTGCAAAAATAAAACTAATGTGTCAAATGACCGCTGCAATTTTTCTATCCGCAGAGTAGAAGGTTAGGTGGGTCTCGAGTATACATGAGTCATTCTTTTCTGGATTACTCATCGGAGCTCTACTTCAGGGAATCTCAGACCGAGGATGTGTATTGTAACAGAGGACTAATTGGACCTTTGAAGGGAATGTAAGTAAGGCACTACACGTCGTATGTAACTCTATGAGACTATGCTGGTTACAATAAACAACATATGGTAGTCAAAAAATGGCCTGGAAGTTAAAGTGCTGAGTTGTCCTGATACAATTCAATACATTCTCTTGGCCTCCCTCAATACAAATCAGCCATAAGCGTAGAAGTCATCCAGCTTTCTACAAACACTGATTGACCTATACTTTGTGCTGTTATGTAGTATATAGGGGGTGTAGTATATAGGGGGTGGGACCACATATATATGTGGGGAAAATAAGTATTTGAAACACTGGCAATTGTGCAGGGTTTCCGACCTCCAGAGAATGGAGAGTTCTGTCATTTTTGTTGTAGCTATACTTCAACTGTGAGAGACAGAATCATGATTGATTTTATTAATTTGCATTTTATTGCATGAGATAAATACTTGATACAATAGAAAAACAGAACTTAATATTTGGTGCAGAAACCTTTGTTTGCAATTACAGAGGTCAGACATTTCCTGTAGTTCTTGAACAAGTTTGCACACACTGCAGCAGGGATTTTGGGGACTCCTCCATTCAGATCTTCTCCAGATCTTTTAGATTTCAGTGCTGTCGCTGGGCTACATTGAGTTTCAGCTCCCTACAAAGATTTTCAATTGGGTTCAGGTCTGGAGACTGGCTAGGCTACTCCAGGACCTTGATATGCTTTTTATGGAGCCACACCTTACTTGCCCTGTGTCACGGTCCGTGCCACGTTCCTGTCTTTACGCTGCGGCCTCTGCTGCGAACCGCAGTCGTACCTATGTTCCTATCGCAGATCTGTTTCCTGTTGCATTGTCACTGTGTGCGCTCCTGTAGCCGCTGCTTACTCACCTGTGATTGCTGTGCGGCTTTCTCTTGCTGGCCATGCTGCTCCTCCATCTTGGCTGCCCTGATTCCCTGTCTCTATAGAGGGCGGCGGCCACATCTTCCCTTCCTTTATTCCCACAGTGTGCAGCTTGGTTGGGCTTCCTCTGCCAATCCCCTTCCACCTGTGAGTTTATAAGCCTGCTTCTCCTCTCACTCCCGGCCTGATCCTTGTTGTTGTTGTTTATGTTGTCTCTTGGTGTAGTCTGTTGCTGTGTGGTTTCTGATCTTGTTTGTTAGCAGTCCGGTGTGCTCATGTGGTCTCTTTGTGTCTCTGTCTGTGTCTTTGTGAGTTTCCTTGCCTTGTTCTCTGCCCGTGTTCCTGCCCTGGTCATGCCTTGGTTTCTTGCCTGAGTTTAGCTTACGTCTCTGCTTATGTTCTTGTTGTCTTCAGTCTGTCTATTTATTGTTCCCTTTACCTTTTGCTTATCCTCCTGTTTGGCATCTGTTTTGTCCTGTCTTTGTTTGTACCTGCACATATTTACTTCTAGTCTGCTTTGTCTCTGTCCCTTATCCTGTTGGTGCCTAGCATTGGCACTTCTGGCCTGTCTGGTCAGCTGCCACTGCTGGGGACTGCTCTGAGGTAGCACCTGGTGGCTGTTGGGGTCAGCCAACCTTACCATCAAAGGCTCTGTGAAGATACCCATGCCCGATGGCCACTTGGTTATGCCCCCTCAGAGCAAGCCCGGCAGTGGTCCAGTGGGTCCACTACCCGCTTTACCAGCTCACCAGTTACAGTAGGATCAGGCCATGGACTCCGCTGACATTTTGCCCTCTGTTTTTCTTGGTCCATGTGCAGGTTTAGTTTCTGGCTGTCTCTTTTTGTATGTGGGAGTGTTTTTTCTTTACATTTTTGGCAGGTCTTTTGGTGTTTGAGAGCATCCGTTTGGCCTAGCTCATGGTCCAGCCCAGAGCATCCGTTTGGCCTAGCTCATGGTCCAGCCCAGAGCATCCGTTTGGCCTAGCTCATGGTCCAGCCCAGAGCATCCGTTTGGCCTAGCTCATGGTCCAGCCCAGAGCATCCGTTTGGCCTAGCGCATGGTCCAGCCCAGAGCATCCGTTTGGCCTAGCTCATGGTCCAGCCCAGAGCATCCGTTTGGCCTAGCTCATGGTCCAGCCCAGAGCATCCGTTTTGGCCAGCTCATGGGCCGCCCTGAGCCTTCTGAGTCCCTGTGGCTTACGGTCTCGCCCTGAGCCTTCTGAGTCCCCGTGGCTTACGGTCTCGCCCTGAGCCTTCTGAGTCCCCGTGGCTTACGGTCTCGCCCTGAGCCTTCTGAGTCCCCGTGGCTTACGGTCTCGCCCTGAGCTCCCCTCCCATTTTGCCTAGTGCCCCGTTTGTTCCTCCTGTGCACCTCCATTTCCTAGGTATTCCCCGTACTGGCTGTGCAGCCTGTAGTTGGTTTTGGGGTTGCCCCCGGATTGTTTCGGTCCCCAGACCTAGGTGGAATTTCCATTTTGTGGATTGGAGGAGGAGGAGGGGTCTTAAGGAGAGGGGTACTGTCACGGTCCGTGCCACGTTCCTGTCCTTACGCTGCGGCCTCTGCTGCGAACCGCAGTCGTACCTATGTTCCTATCGCAGATCTGTTTCCTGTTGCAGTGTCACTGTGTGCGCTCCTGTAGCCGCTGCTTACTCACCTGTGATTGCTGTGCGGCTTTCTCTTGCTGGCCATGCTGCTCCTCCATCTTGGCTGCTGCCCTATTCCTTGTAGCTCTATAGAGGGCGGCGGCCACATC
Organism: Phyllomedusa bahiana; assembly: GCA_025379985.1. Taxonomy (NCBI): domain Eukaryota; kingdom Metazoa; phylum Chordata; class Amphibia; order Anura; family Hylidae; genus Phyllomedusa; species Phyllomedusa bahiana. Next base: position 39,563 of record JAODAL010012511.1, on the reverse strand, counting down.
TTCCCTTCCTTTATTCCCACAGTGTGCAGCGGGGTTGGGCTTCCTCTGCCAATCCCCTTCCACCTGTGGGTTTATAAGCCTGCTTCTCCTCTCACTCCCTGCCTGATCCTTGTTGTTGTTGTGTTATGTTGTCTCTTGGTGTAGTCTGTTGCTGTGTTTTCTGATCTTGTTTGTTAGCAGTCCGGTGTGCCCATGTGGTCTCTTTGTGTCTCTGTCTGTGTCTTTGTGAGTTTCCTTGCCTTGTTCTCTGCCTGTGTTCCTGCCCTGGTCATGCCTTGGTTTCTTGCCTGTGTTTAGCTTACGTTCTCTGCTTATGTTTCTTGTTGTCTTCAGTCTGTCTATTATTGTTCCCTTTACCTATTGCTTATACTCCTTTTTGGAATCTGTTTTGTCCTGTCTTTGTTTGTACCTGCACATATTTACTTCTAGTCTGCTTTGTCTCTGTCCCTTATCCTGTTGGTGCCTAGCATTGGCACTTCTGGCCTGTCTGGTCAGCTGCCACTGCTGGGGACTGCTCTGAGGTAGCACCTGGTGGCTGATGGGGTCAGCCAACCTTAACATCAAAGGCACTGTGAAGATACCCACGCCCGATTGCCACTTGGTTACGCCCCCTCGGAGCAAGCCCGGCAGTGGTCCAGTGGGTCCACTACCCGCTTTACCCGCTCACCCGTTACACCCTGGCTTTGTGTTTCAGATAATTGTCCTGTTGGAAGACCAAGCCATGAACTGTCTTCAAAGCTCTTACTGAAGGAAGGAGGTTGTTGGCTAAAATCTCACAAAACATGGTTCCATCCATCCTTCCTTCAATACGGTGCAGATGTCCTGTCCTCTTTGCAGAAAAGCAGCCCCAAAGTATGATGTTTCCACCCCCAAGATTTATGGTTGCGATGGTGTTATTGGAGGTGCACTCATCCTTCTTCCTACAAACTCAGCGAGTGTAGTTGATACAAAAAAGTTCTATTTTGGTCTCATCTGACCATATGACCTTCTCCCACCTCCTCTGGATCATCCAGATGGTTATTAGCAAACTTCAGATTGGCCTGGACATGTGCTGGCATGAGTAGGGACACCTTGTGTGTCCTGCAGGATTTTAATATATGACGGTGTAGTGTGTTACTAACGGTAATCTTTGGGAATGTGGTCCCAGCTTTATTCAGGTCATTGACCAGGTCCTCCCATGTAGTTCTAGGCTGATTCCTGACCTTTCTCATAATCATCCTTACCCCACGAGGCGAGATCTTACATGAAGCCTCAGACCGAGGAAGATTGACAGTCATCTTGTGTTTCTTCCATTTTTTAATAATTTTGCCAACAGTTGTTGCCTTCTCAACAAGCCGCTTGCCTATTGTCCTGTAGCCCATCCCAGCCTTGTGCAGGTCTACAATTTTGTCCCCGGCGTCCTTAAACAGCTCTTTGGTCTTGGCCATGGTGGAGAAGTTGGAGTGTGATTGTGTGAACACATGACTTTTGTACAGCTAACAAGTTCAAACAAGTGTAATTAATACAGGTAAAAGTCTTCTTAAAGAAAAAATAACAGGTCTATTCTTGTGTCCATATATAATATATATATAAATAATAATATATATATATAATATATATATATACATATATATATATATATATATTTATTTATTTATTTTTTTTATTTATATATATTTGACACCAGAAGTTTGCATAAACTATATAAAAAGACACATATGCATGCTTTTTCACTATCTAAAATGAAATCAGAATAAATCTTACCTGTTTTAGGTCAATTAGGAACCAAAATTATTTATATTTGCCAAATGCCAAAAAATGAGAGAGAATTTTTAAGGCAGTTTTATTGCTTTCTGCAAAGTCAAAAGTTTACATAAATTTCATTAGTATTTGGTAGTATTGCCCTTAGACTGTATGACTTAGGTCAAACATTTTGGATATCTTTACACAAGCTTCTCACAATAGTTTGTAGGAATTTTGGCCCATTTTTCCTGACAGAACTGGTGTAACTGAGCCATGTTTGTAGGTCGCCTTTGCGCATGCATTTTCAATTTATTTAGGATTGAGATCAGGGCTTTGTGATGTTCACTCCAGAACATTGACTGGGTTATCATTAAGCCACTTTGTAACCAGTTTGGCAGTATGCTTCAGGTCAACCCATTTCCACCCGAGCTTTAACTTCCTGGCTGATGTCTTCAGATGTTACTTCAGTATTGCCACATAATCTTCTTTCCTCATGATGCCTTCTATTTTGTGAAGTGCACTAGTCCCTCCTGCAGCAAAATAACCCCACAATATAATGCTGCCACCCCCGTGTTTTACAATTGGGATGGTGTTCTTAGGCTTCCATGTTTCTCCCTTTTTCCTCCAAACGTAACGATGGACATTATGGCCAAACAGTTCAAATTTTCATTTCATCAGACCACAGGACATGTCTCCATAGATGTCTTTGTTCCTGTGTGGATTTGCAAACATGAATCTTGCTTTTATATGTTTCTTTTTGAGTAATGGCATCTTCCTGGCAGAGTGGCCATTCAGCCCATGTTGTTACAGTACTCGTTTCACTGTGGATAATGACACCATCTTACCAGCTTCCGCCAGCATCTTCACAAGGTCTTTTGCTTTTGTTCTTGGGTTGATATGCACATGTCGGACCAAAGCACATTCATCTCTGAGACACAGAACCCGTCTCCTTCCTGAGTAGTATGATGGCTGGACATTTCCATCTTTTTTGTACTTGCGCATAATTGTTTGTACAGATGAACATAGCACCTTCAGGTATCTGGAAATTGCACCCAAGAATGATCCAGACTTGTGCAAGTCCATAGTTCTCTTCCTGAAATCGTGGCTGATTTCTTTAGACTTTCCCATGATGTTACACAAGAAGTAGTGTGTTTCTGATGTGCACAAAAAAAAACAACATCCACAGGTGTTTCTCTAATTAACTCAGATGTTGCCAATAAATCAGAAGCTTCCAAAGACATGACCGCAGCATATGGGCTGTTACAAATTGTTTAACGGCAGAGTAATCCTAGTGTATGGAAACTTTTGACTTTGCATAAAGTAATAAAAATGCCTTAAAAATTCGCTCTCCTTATTCTGGCATTTGGCAAATATAAATCATTTTGGTTCCTAATTGACCTAAAACAGGGAAGGTTTATTCTGATTTCATGTCAGATAGTGAGAAAAACATGCAGATGTGTCTTTTAACATAGTGTATGTAAACTTCTGGTTTCAACTGTATTTGAACATACCTAATATATTCCCACTACATATTGAAGGAGAGGGATGGGGCTGTGAGTCTTTATCAAAGGTAACCTGCCATGTGCTAGGTAGTTCTGCCGAGTTTTTCAGTTGTGAGTTAAGAATCCTTTTAAAGCCTTAGGGATCATTCACTCACTTGCCGGAAGTGAGGTGGAACAGGATAAACGACACACCACCGCCTTGAAGCTCCGAAACATTTTAAGCTACATCATGGATGTGATCACAAATTGATTGAGTTCCTTTGAACCACAGTGATGGCAACTGGAAACAAAATCTGGCACAAACAGAGACTCACTAGATTTTTCTTCTAAATACAGTTGCCAACTACGATCTTTATGAATATTTTAGCTATTCTTCATTTTTGCAAGATTTTCTGGTTACGCTCTTAATCAATTTGGTTGTCACAGCATTTTATTATTTTTAACAGTTGCGTGTCTTAATTATTAATATTATTTATTTTAGAGCGCCATTGATTCCAGGTCGCTGTATATTGAAGGGGAGTTACAAACATAACAAATGTTGAACAAATACAATGGTTACTAAAAATGACTATTAACTTATACCGAGAGGAAAGAGGTCAGGTATTAATCTTTATTTTTATTTTTTTTTTTCAAGGTACATCATTTCTACTAATTCTGTGTATGGCGGGTAACTTGGTGGTTGTATTGTTAGGAACCATGGGGCGACTTCCTCAGGTTGACTCCATTATTTTTCCATCCGTGGACTTTGTTACATAATCTATAATAAACTGTTATATATTACATATTCACTAGGTAGGCGTTTGCGGTTGTAGGTGTATGTTTTTGTGATTTATTTATATATATACTTTTTTGAATAGATGTATTTTCTGTGTGTATTTCTTTCTTTCAATATATGCAAATTGCACGTTCAGCTTTCTTTGTCATCTTTGTTTGCATTGTGCTGTCCTCAGCAAGGGTGGCATAACCTATGTGACAGGTTCTCTTTAAGTATTCTAGATTCTGCTATACTGGACTATAAAATGGGAAAAGCAAATCATGTGTTCCCTCAACTGTTCATTGTGCAGCTGCCAACAGAACAATATATGTTGCAGGTACGTTTTTAACTTGAGTACATTTCTCACATCAACACATGGGTAAAAAACAATGATTTCTAAAAATGTATTAATTGGATGTATATATGTGTATTTGTATATTGCTACAGAATATCCTGGCACTATATCAATAGCAGGAAAAAAAAAACTTAAAGAATATAATATGAAATCCAAAATGTGAATATTTCTCAAGGTAACCTCAACCGGTGGGTCCCTATCTCTAAATCTGCCTTTCTTTTGTGTCAAGGCCTCTACAGTATGCATTCAGGGCACCAGGCTCCATTCACACTGATTAAAAGAACCTTAGAGTAGATGGGTTGTGGGCATGGCTAAAATAGAGGCAGCCACCCCTTTAGGGTATGTTCACACTGCATTTTTGTGAGCATAACTGCGCACACATTTCATTGCGTATTGCGCTTTATATGTGGCGAATTGCGCGCCGCAATTACGGTAATTCATAGCTCCCATAGAGAGCTATGGATTACGCGTCGCCCCCCCGCGCGTACAATATGATTGTATTGTATGCATGGGGGGAGAATTGACATGTCAATTGTTCGTGGTGCTCATGCACCACTGACAATGCAAGTCAATGGGGCCGCCCCCCCGCCCCCGGTCTTTGGATTTACGCGCTGATCAGCGCGGGGTTCCAAAGCCCATGCCGTACTACGGCGCGTACCATATGCGCCGCAATAAGCCGTGTCAACATACCGTTAAATGCGCAAGGCAAAAAACAGTATATTAGATAAACATAATTTGATCAAAATGTGCACTAAATAACTATTTTATATATGTTGAAAAGATAGCAGTAATTCAGTTTACATGTTCCCTAAACTTGCTGTTTGTATGGGTTTAAGTACCTACTGGGTGCTACTGTTTTTTATGTTGGAATATTTACTTTTTGCATTACCAACACAACAGCTTGCACTAGTGTCTGTTTCAATTTTGTCTGGATCTGCTGGCTAATTTTTCTCAGTTTCTCTAGGTTTCTAAACTACAAACCCCCTTAGCTTTTGGGCAATAAAAACCTTTTAGAGGACCAAGCAAGAAGCACTGGCCCTCAAAACCTGGCACCATAATGGAATGCCATCTCGACTATGTACAGTGCCCCAGATACCTTGTCCCAAACCCTGAAACTTCTCTTTAGAAGTTCATATTTTCTATGAACTAAGGGTGCATGTACCATAAAAGCCTTCCCTTTTCTGATATGATGACTAATGGAAGGAGGACTCCATTGAGATGGCTCCAGTCTTCTAATCCATGACCCTATGTAGGGCTTCCCCATTCCACAGGCAACACAATGTTAGCTACTAATGCCCTTAACATATATCCAGAAGTCAGTAGAAAACTCTGTGAAGACATTATTTTCGTGACTATTTATTTTGCAGTCATATGGTTTCCTAGGCGTCTAAATGAATAATCGCCAACATTAGACCTTTCTGCTCCCAAACATACTGACTCATTTACATATCGCCGTCTTCTCTCCATTGACAATCCAGAGAATGTGTGTTATGAGATGCAGAAGTAAAATTAGCGGTGCTCTCCTCTGTAAATTACATGTGTAATTAGTGTGGAAAGGAATGAACCCGCAGCAGTGGAATATTTATCAGCTTGTAAATTATTCTTTATCAGTTTACCATTGCACTTGTTCTTGGCTAAACGTAGTGGCTGCATAGCACTGCTTAAGACATGCAAACCCGACCTGGCATTTCCTCCGCCACTAACGTGTATTGCTCACATAACTTAACCTTTAGATGCAATAAAATAATCCTCAGTGATCCAAATCAGCTGTATACATAAACCATACAACAGCATTTACTAAAGGATGAGGCTGTGGATTAACATAGGGAGCTCGCTTTGGGAATGTAATTGTGCGTTCACACGGCAAAGACAATCCAACCGGTATGTAGTCTTTTTTTGGCACAAGGGGGGACAGCTTTTGTCTGCGGTTTGCGGATTCAAGCCGTCCCCCTTCGCACCCACATGTTCATGTTCTGACCGAAAACCGGGCGGAAGAATGAACATGATCTAAGTTTTTAGGAGCGCCGGCAGTGTAAAAAACATCCGGCGGAAAATCCGTGCAGTGTGGACCGCTGCGCGGATTTTCTATTTAAATCAATTTCAAATCTGAAAAACATCTGTAAAACCGACTGAAAACCTCATCTCAAAGTTTCATAGGATGCATGAATGAAATAATGCTGCTTGGCTCTGTCACTTCCTGGTCAAGATGTCTGTAATCAGCATATGAGCTCTGTGTATTCAGACTTCTCTGTTTTAGTCTAAATTAAATAAATTACCTTCTGTGAGGTCTGGAGAAGTTTCTGAGCTAATGTAAACAGTACAGTAATTACTGTCTTTTGTCTGAAAGATCAGATAACACACAAGCTTTCACAATGCTGGCCACAACCTATGTGATGACATCACTCCCTGCTATCAGATAGAACAAACAGCAGGGGATAAAGAGTGCACAGTTTGGTTACTTGGGAAACCTGAGAGCCCTCAGAAGGTGATAAAATCACTTGTAGCTCCTTAAAAAAAAAAAAGATGAACAACGCAATATATTTGGAAAATGTCTTCATTTAGTGTTCACTACATTTTGAAAGCTATTATTTGTAGTGAGACAATCCCTTTAATGTGCTGGCGGAAAAAATCCGAAAACATCTGTAAAACCGACTGAAATCCCTGTCATGGAGTCAGGTCCTAAGTATGTAAATTATGGTATAATACTTGGACGTTAGAGATGTTAGAATCAGAAAGTATCAGTGTTAGAAAAAACCCTCATACTTTGAGTCTTTTGGGTTCATCAATTGCAGAACTATACCGGAACATCTCAAGGCATCAATGCTTGCTGGTTATCACATTTTTCATATCTCTATTCACCGGGACTGGCAAATAAAGCTCTCTCATACAAGAACAAAGTATGGGCCCTTAACTCTCGTTTAGCTCAGCACAAAGAATCCGCTTAGACCTGGTTCACACCTGTGTTTCTGTTTAAAACGAATAGAACGGATCTATAGCCAAAAGCGGCCATTAGCTAATAGAGACGGAAATGCAATCTTCTGCTGTACGGGTCCACAGAAAAATATGCTTTTGTTTCCATTTGCATCAGGTTGATTCCGTTAAAAACCAGAGACGTTTATAACCATATTCCATTGACTTCCATGTGAAAAAAACCAAGAGGGTATTTTTCTTCAGAATTCTGGGGGGCGGAGAGGGATTTTTTTCACAGAAACAATAGCACAGTATGCTACACTATTTTTTCTGTCGAAAAAATTTAAATCTGATGGAACGGAGCAAAACTGAAGCAGACTAAAGATCCTAAAAACCCCATTGAAATCATTGGGCAGCCCATCTTTTCCGTTTTTTCTTAAAACGAACACAGAAGCTAAAATAATCGTGAACAGCTCAAATCTCTATCGTACATTTCCACTAGTGTTATGACCATACTTTAGTCTTTAGCTTGACACTTTAAGGTTTTACAAATTGCCAGCCGTTTTCTAGCTTCGCTTATGTCTAAAAGGGCTGTCGATTTGTTGAACTGCATTCAGTGCTCACAGGTGACCTCACATGCTTTTAGTGTGCTCACTCTAGTCAAACAAAGGTCTGTTTATGTAAAGATTGTTTAGCAAATACAATGTAGCGGAGTGGTTAGAGCTTCTGCCTTCCAACATAGGGGTCTTAGGTTCCCTACAGGAGCCAAACAAAGATTTTTTTCTCAATGCACATACTTAATTGAAGTTTCTTTTTTCTATTTATTTATTTGCACTATTTGACATTAATTAACATGGATTTTTAACCACAGACTTGAAACATGCTGATGGTCATCAATTAACTCTGCAAGGACATTTTAGAATGGCCAGAATTTACTTCCGTCCTTGGCAGTCATGTGATCACCAGGGCTCCGTAATGGCAGGAGCTTGTGGGTCTTAACCGATCTGGATGAGCTTTACAGTCAGTGCTGGGGATGCATTTCTATCTTGAACTGGAGCTATTATTTCAGCACCAGTTACTGGGGAACTCAGCAAAAAAAATGTTAGGTAAAAATGCCTCTTTATCTGACCTTATGAGGGGTAAAATATGTAAAACTCATAAAATATAAACACAAAAATGAATTACTTAAAAAAACACTTAGAGGGGGAAATATCTCTTATTGGGGAGAGCCAACAATAAATTGGTCGGTGTGAGGATTTATTCGCCTTTCAGACCTCATTGACTATTTTGCATAAAGCAAAGGCTTCTGGTAAAAGAGCTGAAGAGCTCCACAGCACCCTCTATTGGTTGTAGTTATCCACAGTTCACATGTAGCTCTCAGGAGCCTTGCAGTGTGAAAGGGATTTAAGCCAAACCAGTTAAGTTAATCTACAGACAGCTGTTTGGGGTTATTAGCCCCTTGTCAGTGCAGAGTAGGTTGGCTGGGTGAGAGGTGACAATGGCTTAGAAGGGGGAATACCTCTCCTTGGGGAGAGCCACCAATAAATTGGTCGGTGTGAGGATTTACTCGTCTTTCAGACCTCACTGACTGTTTTGTAGAAAGCAAAGGCTTCTGGTAAAAGAGCTGAAGAGCTCTGTAAGCCCAAACTGCAACTTTTAGCCTGGTCCCAATAACCCAAAACTACATATCACCTATATAAAATCATCAATAACAGAAAAGCGGCACAATTCCAAGCCTTATTTTAGTGCCACTTTTGCTATTAAAAAAGTACAAACTGTAAAAAATAAAGCCTTACATATCATGAAAAAGGCACAAGAATTAGTAATGGTTACTAATTATTAATTAGTAATTAGTAACCAAGCACAAGAAAGCATTATAGTGTTCTAACCCACATGTACTTAAAAAAAAAAGTTTCAAAATTCCAGATCAAGAAGTGGGGGAAATGACTTGGTCAGTAACTGGTTAATGGTCACGTGTTTTTTGGCCACTGATGCAATATCCTACCGGCGTTCTCGGCCACATGAGAGCCACAAAGGAACCTGAATGTGCAGCCTACTTTACTCTAAATTTTTGATTGAATGTTCTACAGAGTGGTCAGAGTTTACAAGGAAACTACACCCATTGAGGAGAATAGCACCAGCTCCAGAGATCTTCCCGCTAATACATTAAAATCTAACAGTCTAAACAATAGCTATGCAAACTGAGTTCTTGACTTTTCCATAAAACCGTGGATGCGAATGGCATTTGTTTTCTTGCTTGTGATGATGTTATAATGGGATTCACACATTTACTGGAAACAAGTCTCAGGAAATTAAAAACACAGTTCGATGCGCTCCTCTTACTGCTTCTCCTGCCAATTGCTTTCTTATTTTTCAGACTCCATGTGACTAAGTCATTGCAAAATTCTTCTTGAATGTTTTGGTTCTGGATTCCTTCCATGTGACTTTTACAACCGGGTTATTGACTTAAACAGCACGTATTTCTGAACCCGAAAACTGCCAGTACCAATAATGCAATCTACTGCCAGGCCAAAGTATTTTCTTCATTGAATAAACAGCTGTGTGTATTTAAACCTAGACCAAGCTGATGCTAGTCAATGTATTCAGTGAGAGTTCCTGAATAAATTCTGCATCTGTGTGTTCAGATGTGAACATTTTTGTAATTTTTGGGAATCTAAGTAACCATAACTTTATCAACAAATATTTGGCAAGTCCTTAAATGAGATAAGCTAAATTTCCCATGAAAAACAGGCTTGTATTCGAGAATTATCTTTTTCTCTGCTTATTCAGTGAAAGTCAAAATGAGTGAAAATGTACATTTGTGTGGTTTCTACAGGCAAATGATGCAATTGATGTATGGATCTGCAAAGTCAATCCACTCGAGGGGATAACTTAGTGGAAACCAGTGTGAGTCTTGAATTGGAAATATCCCTCAGGACTGAGGAGCATGAACGGGTATACTCTAATGCTTACAGAGGAGGATAGCATTGTGTGTCAAACTCTAGGCCTACAAGCCATCTGGCCCACCATGTCATTTTATGAAGCCTGTAAGAGCTTAGACTCAGAAACAGGCATGGACAAGCTCTGGCCGCAGAAGAACCAGCTCTCCACTTTTCCAGGAGGACACAGCCAGCGCTTGGAGGAGGCAGTGGTGGAGGCGCCATCTTGGATTTTGAGCTGCAGGGTGCACTCCCGCACCGCTCTGTTCACAACGTACAAGTGGTGACACAGGTCCGACAGCCCTACCCAGACACCCTCCAAGGTAGGAAGCTTGGTGTTAACGATCTGGGAGGGGCTGGCTATTATACAACCTTAAAGGACATCATGGCTGTCACGATCCAGCGGTGTCAGTATACAGTGACCTGTCGATCGCCGGTAAATGGTGGTGAGATCTAAGTGGTGACCCACGATCGCCGGTAAATGGCATGATGATATAAGTGGTGACCCACGGTGACAGCCTAAGTGCAGGACAGGATAGCCGTGTACAGATAGCAAAGTCGGGGCCGCTGCTGGGACACCAAAAGGTACAGGAACAAGTGACACAACCGCTGCAACCCCCACACAGGGAGCCACAGCGGTCAAAGAAGCAGGGGCACGGCATGTCCACGGCATGGTACTGCGCCGTGATCTGTGGCAAGGGCCTTTCACCATAACATCTCTGATTGAGCAATTTTAACTACTTCATTAGCAACCTAGAAATGGTCTCTTTGGACACTTCTCTTTTTTGCATATGGTTTCACAAATTATGTAACAATAAGGAGTAGTTACATTTAGTCTTACAGCTAGTAAAGGCTCTTTGATGGCCACCAAAATGCTGATTTGGCCCTAGGTGAAAATAAGTATGACACCCTTGGAGTAAGGCAATGCCTCCTCTACTCTTCATCCACAATTCATCCTAATGTTGAAGAAGTACTCCCAGTAGACTATTCTTGAATCGTTCCAACAGGAACCTTACAGGATGTTCAAGCCATTACAGCCGCTACATGAATTAACAATGTAATAAAACTTTAATTTACAAATAAGGTACCAAAAGATAGAATGTGATAGCCACATAAAAAACAAAGGTGTAGATTTATCTTTGGTAAAGGGGTTGTCCCATGAAAAAACCCTGGCCTCATGCCCCACTGGGGCACATTAACAACACAAGGGGAAAATCCTCTTTTTTGGACCAATTTAATTAAACAAGAACAAAAAAATCACTCTGTAAGAATGTGTCGCTCTAGAGGACCAAACACATAAATGAAATAGATAGATGGCCATTATCTGAATGACCTCTGACATTTGTCCTCGTGTGTCACTCAAGACAAATCAGTCACAAGAATGTGGCCTCTAAGACCATAGAAAACAGAGCGATGTGCCAACATTTCCCTTCTATAAACCATAGCGGGAGCTTGTTATTATATAGCCAGAAATACAACAGTTTTTCTTTGAATGATCAAATAGACCCAAATATTTAGGATGACAAAGAACGAAAAAACACTGCATTATTTTTTGTGGGTTCTGGGTAACAGGTTTATAACACAAGAAGAAATCATTACATGTCAGCAATGCAGAATATGACTATTAGGCATGAAAGTGAAGCCAGTAAGTGCCACTTTTATTTATGCTGTGCGATTATAGACAGGGTCGTCTCTTCCATTGGGCCAGGTAGGCCATTGCCCGGGGGCCCCACGATCTCAGGGGGCCCTCCCGGGCAGCCGCCTACCCTGCCCTGTGGAGCGACAGTCAGGCTCTGCCTGTTGGCAGCCGGTATTCGGGCCGCAGCGCCGGCTCGGAGCGTCGCCGGGGGAGGCTGGGGTTTCCCCCTGGCATGCCCCGAGTACCGGCGCTGGTCTGTGGCGCAGGTCCCCTCATCACACGGCTGCACGGCCGGGTCACAGACCCAGCCATGCAGCCATCACGGCCGCCGCCTGCACGGAGGCTGAACAGCTGGGATCTTCTGCTCCCGGCTGTTCAGCTCCCAGGAGGCCGCGGCAGCGCGTGATGATGACGTCATCACTCGCCTACCCGTCGCCGCACTTTGCTGTAGAGGCCATACTGCTCCGGACAGGAAAGAGGAAGGAAATCAGGTGAGTAAGATTTTTTTTTTTTTAAACTACTGCCCTGCCTACCCATATACTGCCCTGCCTGTATATATAATGCCCCTGCCTACCCATATACTGCCCCTGCCTACCCATATACTGCCTTGCCTGTATATATAATGCAACTGCCTACCCATATACTGCCCTGCCTTTATATATAATGCCCCTGCCTACCCATATATATAATGCCCCTGCCTACCCATATACTGCCCTGCCTGTATATATAATGCCCCTGCCTACCCATATACTGCCCTGCCTGTATATATAATGCCCCTGCCTACCCATATACTGCCCTGCCTGTATATATACTGCCCCTGCCTACCCATATACTGCCCTGCCTGTATATATAATGCCCCTGCCTGTATATATAATGCCCATGCCTACCCATATACTGCCCTGCCTGTATATATAATGCAACTGCCTACCCATATACTGCCCTGCCTGTATATATAATGCCCCTTCCTACCCATATACTGCCCTGCCTGTATATATAATGCCCCTGCCTACCCATATACTGCCCTGCCTGTATATATAATGCCCCTGCCTACCCATATACTGCCCTGCCTGTATATATAATGCCCCTGCCTGTATATATAATGCCCATGCCTACCCATATACTGCCCTGCCTGTATATATAATGCCCCTGCCTACCCATATACTGCCCCTGCCTACCCATATACTGCCCCTGCCTACCCATATACTGCCCTGCTTACCCATATACTGCCCTGCCTGGCTATATCCTGCCCTGCCTACCCATATACTGCCCTGCCTGTATATATAATGCCCCTGCCTACCCATATACTGCCCTGCCTGTATATATAATGCCCCTGCCTACCCATATACTGCCCTGCCTGTATATATAATGCCCCTGCCTACCCATATACTGCCCTGCCTGTATATATAATGCCCCTGCCTGTATATATAATGCCCATGCCTACCCATATACTGCCCTGCCTGTATATATAATGCCCCTGCCTACCCATATACTGCCCCTGCCTACCCATATACTGCCCTGCCTGTATATATAATGCCCCTGCCTACCCATATACTGCCCCTGCCTACCCATATACTGCCCTGCCTACCCATATACTGCCCTGCCTGGCTATATACTGCCCTGCCTACCCATATACTGCCCTGCCTGGCTATATACTGCCCTGCCTACCCATATACTGCCCTGCCTGGCTATATACTGCCCTGCCTACCCATATACTGCCCTGCCTGGCTATATACTGCCCCTGCCTGGCTATATACTGCCCCTGCCTAGCTATATACTGCCCCTGCCTGGCTATATACTGCCCCCTGCCTACCAATATACTGCCCTGCTTAGCTATATACTGGCCCTGCCTGCCCTAATAACTGGCCCTGCCGGGCTAAATACTGCCCTGCCTACCAATATACTGCCCTGCCTAGCTGTATACTGGCCCTGCCTGCCCTAATTACTGGCCCTGCCTGGCTATATATTTCCCTGCCTGGCTATATACTGCCCTGCCTAGGTATATACTGGCCCTGCCTGCCTATATACTGCCCTACCTGGCTATATACTGCCCTGCCTAGGTATATACTGGCCCTGCCTGCCCTAATTACTGGCCCTGCCTGGCTAATTACTGGCCCAGCCTACCCTAATTACTGGCCGTATCTATGAGGGGATAATACAGGAGGGCCCTACAATCTATGGCGGAGATATTACAGGGGGCCTACAATTTACAGGGGGGCTATAAACCTACCCACAGGGGGCAACATTACTACCTACTTACTAAATGTGGGGCGCCCATAACAGAGGTAGGAATCGGTAGCGAAGTGCTGATACAGTGAGGATTCTAAGATGTTTGTGTGTTACATTCTGCAGGGACGAGCTGCGGCGGGACAAGGCATCATGGTGGTCTGGACAGAAGGAGAGGAAAAGGGAAAAAGAACGATTCAGAGAACAACTGATCAGATAGGACGTCTCCTGCGAGTCCCTGGCATCAGTGGTTATTTTACTTCTATATTTGATTAGTGCTGTGGTCTCTGTCATGTAATGGTGATCTGAGCTGCTAATGTTTATATTTGTTTCTTTGAGTAGGTTTTTTTTTTTGGGAGGGGGAGAGGGGTTAGGAGTGGAGGGGGGGCCCCAGTACACCTCTGCCCAGGGGCCCATAGTGCTGTTAAGACGGCCCTGGTTATAGAGGACACATCAGCTTGTCTGATAACTCTTAGTTAAAAATTAATTTTTTTTAATCATTTTTAATAATAATAATCGTTAATAATAATTCAGCATTTTTTTTAGAATTATTATTTTATTAGAATGTATTTCTCCTCTGTTATTACTCCTGGAAAAATATGAATAAATGAGGTGTTGCCCATTTTTTTTGCCAGTTGGGCGTTTCCCTCCACAGTCTGAAATTATCAGGGATCATGAAACTATACTATGTTGCAAAAGTTTTCCTACCCCTTGAACTGTTCCTCATTTTTAATGTTACCACCATAGACTTTAATGTATTTTATTGATATTTTATGTGATAGAGCAACATAAAGCAGCAAATATTTGTGATGTGTAAAGAAATTATACAAATTTTTGCAAATTAAAAAAAATGAAAATATGTATTCATCCCCCACCCCAAAGTAAATACTTTGTAGGACCACCTTTAGCTGCAATGACATCAGCAGTCTATTTTAGGACGTCTCTACCAGCTTTGCACATCTAGAAGCTGGAGATTGTGCCCATTCTTTTTTGCAAAGACGTTCAGTCAGATTGCAGGATGTAAGCTGTAATGTACAGCTGGTTTCGTGCAGCAAGTATACAAATTCTATTTTAGAGTTTGCACGATCCTTATGACGTAAACTTAGATCCGTTTGCGTTAATCCCTACCCGACTAGGATGTAAGCTCGCTTCCAATGTCGGAAAGGGGTTAAAGGGGTTCTCTCAGAACAATAATTAGCTTTAAAAAGGTAGGCAAAGGTGAATTAAGACTATTACCAAATGCATTGCTGTTCCAATTCTGCTTCATTTCAGAGATAGAGGAGTTCTTATCTCCTGCTCATGTACACAAGCTACTCTAGGTTACCATCACTTCTGTCTGCTCTCATTGCTCAAGCTGTCCTGTCTGAACATGGTGATGTCACTCCCTGCTGTGCCATATTAGGAAAACAGGAGCTTGTTTATTCAGGTTACTGTCAAGCTTTAATCATTTAGAGCCGTGTAGCCTTCTACCTTACTGTTTACACTCTTAGTTAAGCAATGTCCTTCTAACAGGCTCAGCTAGTAATAGCAAAGCTGATATGTCAATCACCACTGTAGAATAGCCTGCAGCCTGAAGCTGGGTGTGGCTCTGTGAAACAGTATGGTGAGACAACCCCTTTAACAATGACTTGCTAGATAGAACAATTCCTCAATGCAATCAGTTTTCAGGAGACCGAGGCAAAATAGGCAAACTTAATAGAGGCGAAAGAGAATCCGAAAGGTAACAACAAAAGACCCTCAAAGAATTTAAGAAACTGCAAAACTTCTGTTCATGTGTCCACAATAATGTTATCTATGAAAATACACCACAAAGAAAGTTGCTGCTGTCCAAAAAACCTTTGCAGTCCATCTCAAGTTCAACCAAAACCACCTGTATGTTCAATATATTCAATAAAGAATTGTAGCTATCCAGTCCAAAATGTGATTAGATTCTTTATCCTCAGGTTCTTGGGCATGCACAAAACGCCATTGGCTATTGCCTTCAGTCGACTAACATTATGATCCCAAATGCTCTAGCATGTCTAACATAAAACATCCATTTTATTAATCCAATTAATATGGGAGATAAAAATGACAGCAGTAGCACACTTACGCATTTCTAAGCAAGTGTGGTGCTTGTTCACAGCAATCAATTGCGCTCACGGTTCAAAAGAAAAAACACAAAGCAATCACATTTTAGTTACTTAACATCATTATTTAGACTTTCCCTTATCAAGACTTTTATGTACAAAATCTAGACAGTATATACACTGACAAGCAAAAGGATAACAATGTTTTGAACTTTTGACTTAGGCTCCATATCTCACCATCCACTAGAGTTTTGAACATGAGACTACCATCATCTTGGCTATCTCATACATAAATGTGACTTGCAACTATTTAGCATCTACTTAGTTATGCAGATTTTTACCTGTAACTGCATTGTTACTCTTTTGCTCCTAAAAATCTAAAATTGTATTTTTATTGTTTTGTTAGTATCTTGTAAATTCACCTTTGACTTTCAACACTGCCTGAATCCTTCTAGGCTCTTGTTTAGATTCAAGCATGTCGCGACCAAAATCTTATCCCAGGTCTCTTGTACACAATCCCAATGTTGGTGCACACTGGTCTCACTTGGGAGTGGATACAGCTTTTTCTTCAACACTTCCTGCAAGCGTTTAATTGGGTTGAGGTCTGGGGACTGTGGGGGCCAAACCAGCAACTCTACTTCATTGTCATTGAACCATTTCTTTGCCAATCTCAACGTATGCTTTCGGTTCTTGTCCTGCTGGAACACTATTTCGTTTTTTCCATACGGATAGTACTCAAATGTATGAAGTAATTCATCTTCTAGGACACTCACATACAGATCAGCATTGAGACCACCATAGATTCTGGTCAAGTATCCAACGCCCTTGGCTGTGAAACAACCCCATATGATCAGGTTTCCTCCACCAAACTTTGAACAGTTCCTTCCATTTCTCAACCTTAATTTTCAGTATACAAGAATAAAAAGCTTGTTCCACCACCTGGAGTAAAACAGTAACAATGCAGCTATATGACAAGAATCTGCCGAACTAAGCATATATTAAATATTTGCAAGTCAAATTTATGTATGAAATAGCCAAGATGATTGACTATAAAATGATGATAGTGTCTTGTTAAAAGCTGTAGTGGATGATGAGATATTGAGCCTGAAAGTCAAAAGTTTAAACCATTGTTACCCTTTTGCTCATCAGTATATGCATGCCAAACCTCTGTACAAAATAGGAATTAAGTATATACTCAATAAATATTTTTTTATAATTTAAACCTTAAGATGCCTGTGAATTTAAGTTGAGAATCCGGTACGCCTCTCGTAGTAGCATTTTCTGCTGCTCCTCTCTTTCTTGCCGAGACTTGTTAACACGTTTGATACCAAAATATTGTAACCATTGCATATTACCTTCATGTACCTCAACAAAGTGGCTGACCACACCAGATGCCTGGGTCTGTCTATTTCTAGTGCCATGTAAATGTTCCGCTAGCCAGGTTTTTAATCTGTATTTCTCACATAGGTTGCACGTAATGATGTACACTGCATGGAGTGTATCACTCCAAAACTTATATGTCTTAGGCTATGTTCACACGGCGTAATTGCGGCGCGTACAGTACAGCCGCAATTACGCAGAGTGATTTGGGAGTGATTGGGTAGCCCGCCGGCACCATAGACATGCATTACTCGTGGGGCGTATTCGCCACAAGTAAATGACATGTCACGTATCTCTCTGCGCGTATAATACGATCGTATTGTACGAGCGGGGAGAGGAGGCGTATCCCATAGTTCTCTATGAAAACTATGGATTACCATTATTGCGCCGAAATTAGCCCGTGTGAACATACCCTTAGTTTCATCTATATTATTGAAATGTGATGTCATGAAGGCATGTTTGTATGTATTACATCTGCTACTGCGGCAACTGAAAAATCCCTTCTGTGATAGCCATGTCCGATTTGTGGGTATACTAGAAAACTGGCTAAGCGACAAAAGATTTGAAAAAGTTACGGTATATTCCATTTGAAAACACATTTCAATACCTAACATATTGGCCAAAATCTTGTCGTTAGATTGGTTTGGGATAAAGGGCCACATGTATGACAACTGTCTAGGTCTAAAACTCACTTTGTTGCCCATAGCAACCAATCAGAGAGCCCCTTTTCATTTCATATAGTGCCCTGGTAAAATGAAAGGGGCGCTCTGATTGGTTGCCATGAGCTCTGATTGGTTGCTATGGGCAACAAAATGAGATTTAGACCTAGACAGTTGTCATACATGTGGCCCTAAATGTCACCTGGAGGTTACACAATGTTTCTTGGAAAATGTTCTATGGACATATGCCTTTAGCCCCCTTATATTGCATCCTGTGGTTCTATCAGTGACTATCCTCCTGCCAACACTTTTTGACTGCCACCTGCTGTGACCCCATTAGGCTATATTCACACGGCGTAATTGCGGCGCGTACATTACGGCTACAATTACGCCAAGTGATTTGAGAGCCGCGCAAATACATGAGTACTCCTGTAGTGCGGGCGGGGAGGCGGCTCGCCGGCCCCATCGACAGTCATTACTCGCGGCGCGTATTCGCCGCAAGTAATTGACATGTCCTATCTCCCCACTCGTACAATACGATCGTATTGTACGAGTGGGGAGAGGAGGCATAATCCATAGAGCGCAAATACAACGCGAAATGCGCGCTGAAATTACCCCGTGTGAACATACCCTTACTTAAAAAAATCCATCTAACCATTTGCCTGCCCCTTCTGTACTGCTTTTCAGATGTCAACCATCGCCTCTGGAGACTATGCCGAAGGCGACTTGTAAGTTTCATGGGGCAGAGTCCAAGCCCCTTCATGGAGAAAGAGGGTAAAGCTGAGGCTTCCTAAGAAACCACTTATATAAGTGCAACCAGACTCCAGGTCTCATGTATGATCTAGTGGACTTGCCATTTGGGCCAGGACACCCTACTATGATGTTCATACGGCCTAATACTGCATAGGGATAGGAGTCTTCATGAGACAACCACTTTAATTATCATGCAAATTCCATTTGGTGTTAATGGAAATGTGTTATACTATAATATATAATACTCTAATATAGATGCTATATCCCAGATTATATGTGGTTTTGCCTGATATGGTTTTCAATATGTAGTAATTTCAGCACATCCAATGCAAATTAATGACCTAAAAATCCTCCCTTGAGCTATGCAGAAAGATTTCATGTTAAAGTCCAGTATTTTATTAGTTTTTATAAAGAAGGATGTTGCAATATACGTCTGATTTGTGGCTCCTATTTATAAAGATAATGCAAAACTAACATGGATTTAAAGCTGAGATGATAGAAGTAATTCCGATGTGAATAATCACTACATTTGGAAGCACAAACGATGTTATTGAATGACACCGAGGAGTATTTTATGCACAATTCATTCCACTGAAGTCACAGATCATTAGCTTGTTCTACCCCAAAAACATTACAAATGAAAGATTTTTAAACTAATAGGTAAAAAAAAGGTTACAAAAAGTATTAAAACACGAGGATTAGGGTTAAAGGGGTGTTCCCATGACAGACATTGATGGCGTATCGAAAGGATAGGTGCAGGTCTCCAGAATGGGTCTCCGGAAGTTTCAATGGAACTTCTGAGTACAGCTGAGCAGTTGCATTTGGGTGCACTTGGGACTCCAATTAAAATAAAAGAGTGAACAAGAAAATGAGGACACATGCCCATTCAGAATGGAGGGATTCAGAGGCCTGTTCTGGACATACTATGGCATATGCCATGACTTAACAGTCAGGTGCCACTACCCTTACATCACCATTGGGAAGGGAACGGCTGTAAAGGTGATGTAAGTAGAGGCGCATGACTGCTGTAGCCAATAAGTGACTGCTGCAGTGACATCCCCGTTCGGAAGAAGAGGAACATAAGTGGAAGACTGGAATCACTCAGTGACTCAAGTGTGGATGCTTCTTTCAACCAGTACTTTTAAATCCTTTTTTTTCAGTCTATATATATCACGGAGCTCAGCTCCTCTATCATATAAACCTATATATCACAGAGCTCAGCTCCTCTATCATATAACCCTATATATCACAGAGCTCAGCTCCTCTATCATATTACCCTATATAATCACAGAGCTCAGTTTCCTCTACCCATAACCCTATATATCACAGAGCTCAGTTCTCTTCCTCTATCATATAACCTTATATATCCCAAGCTCGCTTCTCTCCTCTATCATATAACCCTATATATCACAGAGCTAAGCTCTCTCCTCTATCAATAACCTATATATCAGAGCTTAGCTTCTCTCCCTCTATCATATAACCCTAATATCACAGAGCTCAGCTCCTCTATCATAAAACCCCTATATATCACAGAGCTCAGCTTCTCTCCCTCTTTCATATAACCTTATATATCCCAGAGCTCACTCCTCTATCATATAACCCTATATTCACAGAGCTCAGCTTTTTCCCTTTTCATATAACCCTATATATCACAGGCTCAGCTCCTCTTCATATAACTCTATTCACAGAGCTCAGCTTCTCTCCATCTGGCAATATAACCCCATATATCCCAGAGCTTCGCCTCTTCTCCCTCTATTTCATAAAACCCTATTTATCACAAAAGCTCAGCTCTCTCCTCTATCAAAAAAACCCTATATACACAGAGCTCAGCTTTCTCCCTCTAATCAATAAACCCTATATATCCCAGAGCTCAGCTTCTTACTCCTCTATCCCATATTAACCCTATATATCCCAGAGCTCAGCTTCTCTCTATCATATAACCCTATATATACAAGCTCAGCTTCTCTCCACTATCATATAACCCTATGTATCACAGAGCTCAGCTTCTCTCCTCTATCATATAATCCTATATATCACAGAGCTCAGCTTTCTCTCCTCTATCATATAACCCTATATATCACATAGCTCAGCTCCTCTCCCTCTATCATTTAACCCTTTATATAACAGAGCTCAGCTCCTCTATCATATAACCCTATATATCACAGAGCTCAGCTTTTCTCCCTCTATCCCATTCTGCTCTCAGACAGGGCAACATAAACCATCTGACAGATTCCCTCTAAAGGTGTTTTCTTATGATGCAAAATGGGCTTCGCTGGCCCCTCACAGCTAGCTGCAATCCAGCCCTGCATGTGAACGAGGAGGGGGGCACTAGCCACTGTCATCCTCATTGATTTTCCTAGGGGGTTTCCCGATAGGGGTGGGAAGGTCTGCCCCTTTGCATTTTTAAAAACATTTTAATAAGTTTTTCAACGTCTTATTAATCAGTTATTTGCAAAAACGTGGAAGTAGTAAGGGGGAAAAAAGGAAGTAAATTAATTCAATTATGCAGATATTATGTGTTTGATAAACACAATTAATTTTCTTAATACTTCAGATAACACAAGCGTCTTGCAATTTATGTCTTGCCTTACAATAGCTCCCTGTGCACGCTGCATAGCTTAGAATATTTCTTTTTGGGTTGCCCTTTGCGGAAATTTTTCCCCCTTAAAAAGAGAAGAATATTAATAAAAAAAAATTTTTTTGGGAGCATGGGAAACCCATGTTCTTTGAATAAAGTCTTTATCCGTGACTCAGCTACGATTCTACTCGTGGTTCAGGGAAAAAATATATTTAAACTTTACAAATCTGTAGGTGGAGTTTTGACAAAAAACAGCATGTCTCCTGCATTTCTATGTGCCGGGAAACACAATCAGTCTTTGCAAGTTCACTTTAAAAATTAGACCCTCCTATCTCCCATCTGTCCTGTCTTTGTTGGTGGACTGATGTCTCCAAGGGGTGATAAATTAAAACCTTTTTACAATGTTTTAAAACTGTTTTGGGTGTTTTTTGGAGGTGTAAAATTAAAATAGCTCTTTCCCTGTGTAAGCCACATTGTTCAGGACTTGTCACCAAACAAAGGAACTGGTTGAGCGAACAAGTCCATTGACTGATCAAATCGGAACTCTGAAAAGGGAAGAAATAAAAAAAAGGAATTGGGATATCTGTAGCTACAAACTTGTCTTTATGGCTTTGAAGTTTGAAAAACATAACAATAAAATGCCCAAAATAGGTTATGGTTTCTGGGTAGTTTTTTACGATTTTTATCACCCAAAATTTTAAATTTGGCAAGGTTTTTTTTGGTGTTTTTTTAAATTTCCGATCATGCCGATAATTAAGGGTTAAAAACTGTGCAATCATCTATTAAGATCGCGCCTTTTCGGCGTTCCTGTATTTTGGCGGCCAGCCAGTCAGATTCCAGAATAGTGAAGGGTGAGATGTGTGTGCGACGTCAAGACTGGGATGTGTATGGTTGCGATTGGCTGGAAATAATCACATGACCTTGTTTACATAGAACAGCGTTTCCTGTTTAGCCCTCAGTGTCTCTCAGCGTCTCATAGGGGATAGGACCTGACGCTCTGCCTGTGGCCAAACAGATCATGCGAATTAGTCTATTTCTGCACAGAGAAACACCTATAATATTAGCTTTGAATCCTTCCAATTTAGTTAGATTAGGGATTTGAACATTTTATGTAGGTTAGTTAAACTAGAGAATTTTAAAAGCAGAATCTACCACTGTAATAATTGACAGCGGTGGGGAGCGGGGGGGGGGCCCCGCAGGCGAACAAGACAAGCTCTATCTTTAATGAACACTGCGAAATAAAGTTTCAACCAAGGACTTAGTGTAGACATTGTAGTGGATATCTTTATTTTTAAACAGTTTGTATTGAAATATTTCCTGGGGACATTGGGCAGCTGAACTTATATTGGATAAACTTCATTTCTTGTAAACTGCAGGTCTCTTTGTTAGGCTGCACAAATCTCCACTTGTTATTATCAGTATACATTTCAGATAGCGTGTTCAATTTTACCCTTTACAACCTGTGGACTGTTGTTATATCCACCTTGGCACTTAAAATTTACAAACCAGCAATCTTGTAGTCCAGCACAGGTTGTTTGTTGGCCAAAAATACGTGTATCATACGAAAACTTCACAGTTACGTGTTTTTTTGACTTTTGCGCCACTCAGCATGTTTCATTGACGCAGCCATCTAACGTAAATCTTAAACAGCAATTCTATATTCACCACAAGGTGAATTGAAGGTGCAAAAAAAATACCGTTTATTATATCAAAACATAACAGTTGCGTGTTTTTGGACTTTTGCGCACCCAGCACTGTTTCATTGACGCAGGCCAATCTACGTAAATCTTCAACAGCAATTCTATATTCACCACAGGTGAATGGAAGTGCAAAAAAAATACAGTATATTATATCAAAACATAACAGTTACGTGTTTTTTGACATTTTGCGCACTCAGCACTGTTCATTGACAGCAGATCTACGTAAATCCTTTAAACAGCAATTCTAGATTCACCACAGGTGAATTGAAAGGTGCAAAAAATACAGTTTATATATCAAAACATAACAGTTACGTGTTTTTTGACTTTTGCGCACTCAGCACTGTTCATTGACGCAGCATCTACGTAAATCTTAAATCTGCAATTCTATATTCAACACATGTTTATTGAAAGGTGCAAAATATACAGTTTATTATATCAAAACATAACTGTACGTGTTTTTTTTGACTTTTGCGCACTCAGCACTGTTCATTGGACGCAGCAATCTACGTAAATCTTAAAACAGGCATATTCTATATTCACTCACAGGGAATTGACAAGTGTGCAAAAATACAGTTTATTCATATCAAAATCATAACAGTTACGTGTTTTTGACTTTTGCGCACTCAGCCACTGTTCATTGACGCAGCATCTACGTTATCTTAAAACAGCAATTCTATATTTCACCACAGGTGATTGAAGGTGCAAAAAATACAGTTTATTATATCAAAACATAACAGTTACGTGTTTTTTCACTTCACCCCACCCAGCACTGTTCATTGACGCAGCATCTACGTAAATCTTAAACAGCAATTCTATATGTCACCAAAGGTGAATTGAAGCTGCAAAAATTCCGTTTATTATACCAAAAGATAAAACAAATACGTGTTTTTTGGACTTTTGCCCAGTCCCAGATTTGTTGATAGAACACCTTGCAGTTAAATTTGAATCCAGCAATATTGTTTTGATTAGAGGGATTTTGAGAATAGCTGTGATTTGCCGTCTTTTAATAAGGAGGGGACTTCCAAAACTATTCCTACCTTCTCAAATTTTTATATTCTGAACATGGAGCGAAAAATGCAGGTGGTAAGCGAGCAAAGAGGGGGGTGCACATGGAGGTAGAGGTACGAGAGAAGGTGCTCCTTCAGTGCTGGCGACAACACTCATGCCAGCGGTTCGTCCTGTTGCAGGACCGTCAGGGCTGTCATCGCTGGGTCAGGGCCCTTGAATCTAAGTAACGAACATCGTCGCCAATCTGTCCTTCAGTGGTTAATGCAACCTGCATCTAGCAATCTCACCTCCTCGTCCTCGCAGTCACGGGACACAAATGTCATCATCAGCATAATCAGCATCCAGTTCCAACATGAAGCAGACCAAATGTCAACTCGTGTACCCCAACCACTGTGGTTATCCATTGTCTGAAGACCTCTTTGATGACAAAATGCGGTTGGCGGTTCACGAAGCTAGTTAAAAGATCAAGGTGGATGATTTAGTCTGCTCTGACGCCCAGTTACTGATGCAATCAGTGGAGGTGAAGGAAACCGGTCAATCGGCGATAAATTCCTGGGCGGTCGGCACGCCTTGCAGTGCCCCTTGCTTGTAGCCCCACAGCTTCTGGATGCAGAAAGTCGGTCGACCAAGTCACTGTGTTGATGATGATGATGATGATGACGGACATTGCGGATCCATCCTGGTCTTTTCGAGAATTTGCTTGCGGCGCGTCGGCGGGGTGGGGGGGGGGAAGGGTGGGGGGGGGGGGGCCGGGGCGTGGATGAACGGGAGGAGCGCTTCATCAGTCGGACAGGTGGAAGACGATGGGGTAGTGTCAATACGGGTTCCCGCCACAAAAAGGGAGGAGGCGGTCGCAGAAGTCCGCTGATATGATTCCGCCAGCCACGGTACCGCCTAGCGCAAACCCACGCTCCTCGCTTATCGCCGTCAAAAAGGTCAGGACCTCTCAAGCCTGGGCCTTCTTTGAGCAAGCCTCTGATTCACCAGCGATGTCATATGCGCCTTTGCCGTACAACGCATAAGTAGAGGCAAGAACCTTAAGTGGTTAACACACCACCAACATGTTAGTCACATGCAGCGAATGCATGTGTTCGAAATGGAGGGAAACATTGGCCAAAAAAGGCCAGACCGAAGCCGAGCTCCACCACTGTCACACCCTCTGTCTACGCCTCCTCCTCCTCCGACCACCACCAAGCTTTCCTCAGCTGCCCATGGTCTCTCTAGAGTCATGATAAGGGATCAGCCTCCGATTCAGCCTCCACCGTCGCCCGAGTACCACACGCACCACCAGAGACCCATCCCTACTCTTCTCCTTCGCCAGTTTGACGACCTGCACGCCGTACAGCGGCCAGTCTAGCAGCCAGCCTTCTGTCTTCCAGGTTTGGGAGCAGAAGAAACACTTTAACCCAAACCATCCCAAAGCCAAAAGCCTGAACGTCGGCATTGCCAGGCTTTTGGCCTTGGAAATGTTGCCTTTCCGTCTGGTGGACACAGATGGGTTCCGCCACGTCATGGCCCTCGCTTGCCCGCAATACCAGATGCCGAGCAGGCATTTCTTTGCCAGAAAAGCCGTCCCTGCCCTGGCCAGCCACGTGTCATCTAAAATTTCAAGCGCGTTGTCTGCATCTGTGTCCGGAAAAGTCCATCTCACCACCGACACATGGACTAGTAAGCACGGCCAAGGCCGCTATATCTCTGTGACAGCTCACTGGGTGAGCTGGGTGGATGTCTCTGGGGGTGACGGTGGCTCTCAGGCTCGGCGCACGCTCTTCAAAACCGCAGGGATGGTGCAGGGCTCTTTCCCCCAAGGTCCTCTGGTGGCATCACGTGCCCAGAGACACCAGGCCG
This sequence comes from Phyllomedusa bahiana, assembly GCA_025379985.1. Lineage (NCBI taxonomy): Eukaryota > Metazoa > Chordata > Amphibia > Anura > Hylidae > Phyllomedusa > Phyllomedusa bahiana. The sequence goes on along the minus strand of JAODAL010012511.1, from coordinate 13,524 downwards.
TGTTGAAATTAATCTGCCTTGGAGACCGTCCACACACAGGTCAGGAGCTGTGGACGGCTCTAAGCAACGAGACGAGCGCTGGCTGGGTGACAAGAACCTTGTGCCAGGCAAGGTGGTGTGCGATAACGGGCGAAATCTGCTGGCCGCCCTTAAGATCGGTAGGCTGGAGCACATCCCTTGCCTGGCACATGTCATGAACCTTGTCGTCCAGAAATTTCTAAAGAGCTACCCGGGTCTGGACTGCCTGCTGAAGAAGGCTCGAGGTCTGAGTTCGCACTTCCGCCGTTCGCACCCTGCTTCGTCCCGCCTGGCTGCGTTGCAGCGTCAGCTCGCCTCCCCGTCAACCGTCTCATTGTTGACGTGGCAACACGCTGGAATTCCACCCTCCACATGCTCCAGCGATTGTGGCAGCAGCGCAATGCCATTACGCAGTACGAAGTGACACATGGCCTGACAAGCAGCGGTACGGACCTCGGGGTGTTGAACCACCGAGAGTGGAGGCAGGTGAAAGAGCTCTGCACCATCCTTGCCAGTTTTGAAGAAGCCACCAAAATGGTCAGTGCGGACAATGCCCTTGTCAGCATGAGCATTGTGGTGATCTTAGTTCTGGAACGATCGTTGGACACTCTGAAACAACAGGTCCCGCCAGCGACGGAGGAGGAGACGGACACAGATGCGGACACGGAGCCTTTCTCTCCGTCAAATCCACAAGGCCCGACAGTTTCACAATTTCATCGGTCTTCATTAGGCAGTGGTTCGGGGTCCAGAGCTAGTGCAAGGTGGCGCATCAGCTCTCAGGGTGCATCATCTCAGGCAAGTCAGGGCTGTGTTGAAGCTGTGCCGGAGGCAGCGGAGGAGGAGGAGGAGGAGGTATTCCTAGACACCGACGTCCCTGCCTTGGAAAGAGGTTGGCGCGAATTTGAGGCGGAGGAGGAAGATGAGGAAGATCAGTTTGCTAGTGCCCCTCGACCCAGAGGCTTGGGAAATCAAGGCTCCATCTCTCACATGAGTGCTTGGATGCTCCATTTCCTCCAACATGATCCTCGCATTAAGGCCATCAAAATGAACAACAGTTACTGGGTGGCCACCCTCCTGGATCCCCGGTACAAAACAAAATTCAGCACTTTCCTTCCACCCACCATATTGAGAGCTAAAATGCTAGGAAATGTAGGACCTTGCTGATTGATCAATGGGACATGTCTGTTTCGTTGCTTCACGTTCCCCAAAAGTGTCCACGGTGGCAACAACACTCAGCGACGTGACAGCAGTAGTGCCACATGTAGGCGTTTAGCGGCAGCAGCAGGCAAGGTGGCAGAAGCCTAATGGGAAGTGAACCTTCTGGCAATCTTTGTTTAACCACATCACAACGATATGGCAAATGCAGGGCACACATCCAACACACAGAGTTCTAGCTTTAAGATCATGGTGCACGACTATCTGCGTTCTATACGACCGATGTTTTTGCTATGTGTTCCGGAACCATTAGATTTCTGGGTATTCCAAAATGGTCGTATGGCCGAGCTGGCTCGTCACGCCATTAGAGGTGGTTTGTCCTGCCCAGCAGCCCAGCGTATTTCTAGAGCGGTCCTTCAGCACGGTGGAGGGAGTCATTATTCAGACAAACGCATTAGGCTTTCCTCAGATAATGTGGATCGTGGGACTTTCTCAAGGTGGAATCAGGCATGGTTCTCTGATGATGTTGCTGGCCCCAATTGCGAGGTCACCGATTAGTTGCCAGTCTTACTTCACATTCCTTTTCAACAGAATGGTCCTCTTGAAAACTTTTTTTTAAATGATCATTTCTTACTGCAATTTTTATTCTCTTTCCCAAAGTTCATTGTGCTGTTTTGCTGTGTGGAGACTGTAAAAGACAGCAAGGGTTTCATGTCAACACCGTATTTCCATTTACTCACTTTATCTAATGAATGTGTTTGCATTGCAATGGTTTTGAGGTCTTGTGGCTGTGAGATACAGCAAATAATTCATGGTCCTTTGAAAGAAAAATGTGGCTTATAAGTGGCATTCTCCCTCACAATTTTTTATTAGTGGCTGGAGAAGTCTTATTTTATAATTTTTTGGGTCTTTTAGCTGCTAAGAATACAGAATAATCATGGTTCCAGTTTGTATCAGAATATGTGGCTTCTAAGTGGCATTTCTCCCTCACTAATTTTAACAGTGGGCTTGAGAAGTCATATTATCATTTTTTGGGTCAATGCTGCTTTGAATGCAAGCAATACTACAGGTCCTTTTTAAAAACTGTTGTTTCTAAACAGACATTTGTTCTTCACAATTGACCATAGTGGCTCAATAGGGTCAGGCTTGCTTTTTTGGGGGGAATTTTGCTGTGACATGCAGCTATAACTACAGGTCCTATTCTAATAAATGTTGTTATCTAACAGGCATTTGTTCTTCACAGATTGTCAATAGAGTGCTCAGGGTGATGGTGCTGTCAGAATACGGAATAGGTAGGACACTGTTTAATGGTCACATAATTGGCAAATATGACTAGTTTTTGCTCATGAATCTTTAACATAGCTATCAATCCCTGTATGAGACAACCCATTTAATACAAATGTATGAAAAAAGAGAAACAAAGACATGGTGGGATTCCATCCTATTTTAAAAATGTGTTTGCTAGATTAAAGTACTAAAAAAACTTGCATTTGTACAAAATAGCTGGTTTAAAAACTTCCTCTGAATTGACAAGGGAGGTACAGGAAAACTTGACCAAGTTGTAAGTTTATTCAGAGGTCATGTGAGTTTGAGCACGACAAGGTGGACATAAGTACAAGAGACCATTTTCTCCAGCACGTTGAGTAAATGAGAAAAAGGATGCCAAGATAAAGGGCCCCCTGGGTTGTAACAGGAGCGTTAACTCCAGTATTTCAAGTGAGCTCCAATTGGTCCACACTCATACGGAGGGGCAGCGACTACCCAGGTATTGACGCTGTGTATAGAGGTAAGGATAGGAGTTAATACACTTTCGCTTCCGCACTCTGATTCAGCTCGACAGTTTTTCGTTGCTGCGTCATCAGGGCATTTTATCCTGCGTGTTAATAGATGAGGACGCCTAGCCTGGGCTTCACCGCACCCACTGGTAACTCGCCTGGGTATGCTGTGGCCAGGAAGTATAGTCAATGTACAGTGAAACTAAATGGTGGTTGAAAGACTCCTTTTTCGGCACTTTTTAAATGTGGGGGTCATGCAGGTTTGGGGCTCTTTGCTCGTGCCCAGGACAGGTATAGTCACATGTCCAGTGAACTATAAATGGTAGGTTGGAAAGACTCCTTATTCCGGCAATTTTTTAATGTGGGGGTTCATGCGGTTTGGTGTCATGCTGTGGCCAGGAAGGTAGAGTCATTGTCAGTGAAAACTAAAATGGGGGTTGAATAGACTCCTTTTTCCGGGCCTTTTTAAATGTGTGGGTCATGCAGGTTTGGGCTCAATGCTGTGGCCCAGGACAGGTATTATGGTCAATGTCCAGGTGAAACTAAAATGCGTGGTTGAAAGACTCCTTTTTCCGGACTTTTTAAATGTGGGGGTCATGCAGGTTTGGGTTGATGCTGTGGACTCAGGGACAGGTGTATAGTCAATGGGCCAGTGAAACTAATAATGGTGGTTGAAGACTACCTTTTTCCGCGGCAACTTTTTAAATGTGGGGTCATGCAGGTTTGGGGCTCATGCTGTGGCCCAGGTAGGTGTATAGTCTATGTCCAGTGAAATCTCAAAATGGTGGTTGTGAAAGATCCTTTTTCCTGGCACATTGTTTTAAAATGTGGGGGTCTTACATTGCAGGTTTGGGGGCTCTGCTGTGGCCAAGGATCAGGTATAGTCAATGTCCAGTGAAACTAAAATGGTGGTTGAAAGACTCCTTTTTCCTGGCACTTTTTAAATGTGGGGGTCAATCCAGGTTTGGGGCTCATTGCTGACGGCCCAGGACCTGGTATAGTCAATGTCCAGTGAAACTAAAATGGTGGTTGATAGACTCTTTTTCCGGCCACTTTTTAAATGTGGGGGTCATGCAGGATTGGGGCTCATGCTGTGGCCCAGGACAGGTGTATAGTAATGTCCAGTGAAATAAATGGTGGTGATAAGGACTCCTTTTCCCGGCAGACTCTTTTTTAAATGGTGGGTCAGCAGGTTTGGGGCTCTTGCTGTGGCCCAGGACAGGTGTTATACTGTCAATGTCAGTGAAACTAAAATGGTTGGTGTGAAATAAGACTCCTTTTTCCGGCACTTTTTTAAATGTGGGGCGTCATGCAGGTTTGGCGGCTCATGCTTTTGGCCAGGACAGGTATAGTCTATTGTCCAAGTGAAACTAAAATGGTGGGTTGAAAGACTCCTTTTTCCCGGCACTTTTTAAATGTGGGGGTCATGGCAGGTTTGGGGTCACGGCTGGGCCCAGGACAGGTGTATAGTACAATGTCAGGAAAACATAATAATTGGTGGTTGAAGATATTTTTCCGGCACTTTTAAATGTGGGGGTCATGCAGGTTTGGGGCTCATGCTGTGGCCCAGGGGACAGGTGTATAGTCAATGTCCAGTTTGATATCGAAAAATGGTGGTTGAAAAGGACTCCTTTTTACGGCACTTTTAAATGTTGGGGGATGCAGGTTTGGGGCTCATGCTGTGGCCAGGGACAGGTATAGTCAATGTCCTAGTGAAACTATAAATTGTGGTTGAAAAGACTCCTTTTTCATGGCACTTTTTTTAAAGTCGTGGGGTCATGCAGGTTTGGGCTCATGTGTGGCCAGGACATGGTTATTGTAATGTCCAGTTCAACTTTAAAAATGGTGGTTGAAAGAGCCTCCTTTTTCCGGGCACTTTTTAAATGGGGCGTCATGCAGGTTGGGGCTCATGCTGCGTTCCACGGATACAGGGATAATTCAATGTACCAGTTCAAGTAACATGATGGTTCAAATCATACTGCCTTCTGGCACTTTTTAATTTGTGGGTGATGCAGGTTTAAGGGTCAGGCTGTGGTACAAGACAGGGATAGTAAATGGTCTGTGACATTTTTTCTGTGACTTTTATAACCTAAGTGTGTTGCCTAAGATGTAGCATGTATCCATTTGACTGTTGTGGATGTTAATTTCAGCTTCTCCAGCCTTGTTTGGGTGTAATAATGAAGGTGTTGTTGCTCTCCCATAGACTTTAATGGTCATCGCGCATAATCGATGCTCACTATCGAAAAACCTTATCGATAGCGGCCGACTATCGACTATCGATCGATCTCGATAGCCAACGCAATCGCTCAACACTAGTCAGCAATGCCTTGCAGTGCCTGTGGCTTCTAGCCCGCAGCTTGAGGATGTAGACTGTCAGAACAAGGAAGTCATCTGTGATGATGATGTTGATGATGACATTGCAGATCCAATGAATTGATGTGGAGGAGTCACTTGGAGAAAAAAAGCCACACAGGTCCTGAGCTTCCATCCACTATGACATCCTTTGTCTCCTCCTTCTCGCCACTTCCAAGACCAAGCCTTCCTCTGCTGCTCATGTGCCGGAGCAGCATGAGTAAGCACCATCCCCAGTCCCAGACAATGTCGGCCGATTGCCACCGCCATCACCAGAGACTACCCTTTCTCATTCCACCAGTTTGACCTGCACGCCATTAAGCAGCCAGTCCACCATTTAGCCTTCTATGTACCAGGTGTCGGAGCATAAGAAACACTTTCACCCCAACCATCCCAAAGCCAAAAGCCTAAATGTCATAATTGCCAGACTTTTGGCCTTGGAAATGTTTCCTTTCCACCTGGTGGACACAGATGGGTTCCGCCACCTCCTGGCCCTGGATGCCCCCAATATCAGGCACTGAGCAGGCATTGCTTTGCAAGAAAAGCTGTCCCCGCCCTGGCCAGTCACGTGGCAGAAAAAATCTCCAGCGTGTTGGCTGCATCTGTGTCCACCAAAGTCCATCTCACCACAGACACATGGACTAGTAAGCACGGTCAAGGGCGTTACATCTCACTGACTGCTCACTGGGTGAGTTGGGTGGATGACAGTGTCTCTGGTGATGATGGTGGGTCTCGGGCTCGGCAGACACTCTTCCACACTGCTGGGTTAGTGCAGGGTCCACATCCCCAATCTACATGGATAGCATCATGTGCCAAGAGAAATCAGGATGTTCTGAAATTAATGTGTCTTGGAGATCATCAACACACAGGTCAAGAGCTGTGGACGGCTCTGTGCACTTAGACTGATCAGTGGCTGGGTGCTAAGAACCTGGCGAAAGGCAAGTTGGTGTGCGACAACGGGAAAAATCTCCTTGCTGGCCTTAAACTTGGTAGACTTATGCACATCTCTTGATGGTTTGCTGAGGAAGGCACGAGGTCTTAGCTCACACTTCCAGCGTACGCACCCTGATTCGGCACGACTTGCAGTGCTGCAGCGTGATTTGGGCCTCCCCGTCAACTGTCTCATTGTTGATGTGGCAACACACTGGAATTCCACCCTCCAAATGCTCCAGCGATTGTGGCAGCAGCATAATGCCATTATGCAGTATGAAGTGTTGCATGGCCTGACGAGCAGTGGTGTGGACCTCGAGGTGTTGAGCCATAGAGAGTGGAGGCAGGTGAAGGATCTTATGCACCATCCTTACACAGTTTTGAAGGGCGCGACCAAAATGGTCAGTCAGGAAAATGTCCTTGTCAGCATGACCATTTTGGTAATTTTTTTACTGGAACAAGTGTTAGACAGTCTGCGGCAGCAGGTCCCAGCAGTGATGGAGGAGGAGGCGGACACAGATGTGGACAAAGCCTTACTCGCCGTCGGCTGTAAAAGACCCGACTGTTTCCCAAATTTATAGGTCTTCTTTAGGCAGTTGTTTGAGGTCCACGGCTGGTGCAGGATGGCACTTCAGTGCATGAGGCTAGCCAGGGCTGTGGTGAAACTCAGGATGAAGAAGTGGAGAATGATGATGAGGCAGAGCTGGACACAGACTGTACCGATTTCCCTTCAGTGGTAAGAGGTTGGCACAGATTTCAGGAGGAGGAGGAAGAGGAGGAAGATCTGTTTAGTGTACCTTGACCCCGAGACTTGGGAGATCCTGGCAGCATCTCTCACGAGTGCTTGGATGCTACATTACCTGCAACATGATCCATGCATCAAGGCAATCAAAATGAACAGCGGTTACTGGGTGGCCACCCTCCTTGATCCACGTTACAAATCAATGGTCAGCAATTTCCTTCCACCCACACAAATTGACAGTAGAATGCAAGAATTTGAGACAGTGCTCATTGACCAACTCAAGACATCTGTTGTGTCTTCTTCACATTCTAATGTCACGGTGGAACAACGTCAGCAACGTGCCAGCAGTAGAATGGCAAGTAGCCGTAGCAGGAGCAGCAGGCAGTGTAGCTGAAGCTTACTGGATGACATGTGGCAATCGTTTTTTACCACCTCACAAACGCCTGTAAGGCAGGGCAGCATTCAGACACACAGAGACCACCTTAAGACCATGGTCCATGAGTACCTGCAGCTCAACCCCGATGTTTTGGGACTTGGTCCGGACCCAATTGACTTCTGAGTGTCCAAACTGGTTGAATGGCCCGAGTTTGCTCAGCATGCCGTAAAAGTGTTATCCTGCCCGACAGCCAGCGTTATCTCGGAGCGAACATTTAGATCAGCTGGCGGGGTGATAACTGACAAACGTATCCATCTTTCCCCCGAGAATGTTGATTGTTTGACATTTATCAAAATGAATCAAGCGTGGATCTCTGACGATTTTCTTGCCACGGTTGCTGATGTCACCGGCTAGTTAACTGTAGCATGTCTTCTTCCCAATGTGAAATACACATTACATATTACAAAAAAATCGATGGTCCTATTGAAAAAAATCTTATTTCAAACACTTATTTCTTCTTGCAAATTTTATTCTAAGTGTCCAAAAGTTCCTTTTTGCTGGTATTGGGGTCAAGCCACTGTAAAAGACAGCAGTAGTAAATGTCGTATTGAAAATGTTCTTATTTGAAATACTTATTTCTTCTTGCAAATTTCATTCTGAGTGTCCATAAGGTCATCTTTGCTGGTTTTGGGATCATGCTGCTGTAAAATTCAGCTATAGTCAATGTCCAATTAAAAAAAAAATCTTGTTTAAAATAGTCATTTTTTCTTGTAAATTTTATTCTGAGTGTCCAGACGGTCATTTTTGCTGGTTTTGGGATCAGGCTACTGTAAGAGGGGTGCCAGCGGTACCAATAGGGCAGTACTCCTGTCAGGGGCCCTAATCAAAAAGGGGCCCATTGATATGTTAAAAAATAGGAACTAGTTATGGGTGGAGGCCCCATTTTATTTAGCTGCATGGGGCCCTGAAACAGTTAATAGATGACTGACGGCAGCCCTGGCTACAACTGCACCACCTATAACTACAGCCATACCAGCTGGACCTCCATGTTCCCCGTTGGGATGTTCTTGCTGCCACCACAGATATGACATGTTCTTGGGTCCTGGTGCAAAAAGTGATAGGGGGCTCCTGCCAATTATCATGTGCCATTTCCAATACTGGCATCTTCTTACGTGTCAAAGGGACCCTGAAGCAGCTGCTACCGCTGTACCTGCTATAGCTACGCTGTCCTCATCTTTTTAGATAGCCATTGAAAAGAATGAATTATTTGAAGATGTGAATTTTTTTCTGTGACTCTTAGAGCCAAATTGTCTTCACTAAGTTGTACCACATATCCAGTTTACTGTGGTGGATGGTAATTCCAGCTTCTCCTCATCTGTTTCGGTATAAAAATTAACCTGATCATCTTCTCCCTTGATTTTAACCTCTTAATGCCGGAGCCAGTTTTGGCCTCTCTGACAGAGACCCATTTTTTAAATCTGGCATATGTCACTTTATGTGAGAATAACTTTTTGACACTTTAACCTATCCATGTGATTCAGAGAATGTTTTCTCGTGACACATTGTGCTTTATGATAGTAAGAAATTTTGATCCAAAAAATGCTTGCTTATTTGTGAAAAATATCAAAGTATCGTGAAAAATTTGGAAAATCTCCAATTTCAAACTTCAAAAATGTCTGCATGTAAGACAGATAGTTATTCCACTCAAAATAGTTTATAACTAGCATCTACCATATGTCTACTGTAGGTTGGCATCATTTTTTTTAAATGTCTTTTTTTCTACGACATTATGGGGCTTAGAAATTTTGTAGTAATTTTCAAGAAAATTTGCAATGTACATTTTTTTTAAGGACCAGTCCAGTTCTAACGTGGCTTTGATTGGCCAGTATGGTAGATACCCCTATAAAGGACTTCATCTAAGAAAATTCACCCCTTAATGTATTCAAAACAGCATTTTTCCAGGTTTCCTCAATCTCGAGTCGATCCGATATTTGCCCTTAAAAACGGATCATAAATCGTGATTAAGATTGCGCCATTTTCACTGCTTCCTGTGCTTTTGGCGGCCAGCCAATCAGTGCAGAGCACAGAGGGGGGGTCAAGAACATCACCAGTGGGTGGTGTAGGGTATCTCCTTGGCTGCTAAAATCACATGACTGTGAACTGAACACATTGCTCTCTCTGCTGTGCTTTTTCAAAGCAGCCAGAGACACTATTTCCCAGCAATTTCACAAAGGAAAAGCTGCTAGATTGATTAGCTAGGGTTGGGATACAGCAAGATTAGGGAATCCTAGACAGTAGTAGCTAGGGATATTTATATTGCTGCTGACGGCATCTTTCCTATCTTTATTTTGATTGCCCAAAAGTTTTTTGATCCTTTTTGGGTGACAGGCGTTGTACAAGACACTGTTACGAAATCTGCTGTGAAAAGCAATCATTTTCATTTACTGTTTTTTTTGCAGAACATTTGATTCCGTGTCCAAAAGTTTTTTGATCTTGTTTTGGGGTAACAGCTGTAGCACAAGACACTGTTCCAAAATCTGATGTGAAAAGCAATCGCTCTGACATACTGGATTTTGGCAGAAAATTTTATTCCGTGTCCAAAAGTTTATTGATCTTGTTTTGGGGTGACAACTGTAGCACAATATACTGTTATGAAATCTACTGTGAAAAGAAATCACTCTGATATACTGTTTTTTAGAGAAAATTGTATTCCGTGTCCAAAAGTTTATTGATATTGTTTTGGGGTGACAGCTGTAGCACAAGACACTGTTAAGAAATCTGCTGTGAAAAGCAATCGCTCTGATAAACTGGTTTTTAGCTTAAAATTTGATTCCGTGCCCAAAAGTTTATTGATCTTGTTTTGGGGTGACAGCTGTAGCACAAGACACTGTTAAGAAAACTGCTGTGAAAAGCAATCACTCTGATATACTGGTTTTTATCTTAAAATTTGATTACGTGCCCAAAAGTTGCTGTTTTTGGAGTATAGTTCTGCAATAAGAGATTATGAACAAATCTTGACCTTTTTAATATTTATCTTTTTGAACATGGAGCGAACTAGAGGTGGTAAGCGAGCAAGGAGAGGCGTTGGACGTGGAGCTAGAGGTACAAGACAAGGCGCTCCTCCCAATGCTCTGGACAACACACAAGCCATCACATCGTCAGTTGCAGGACCGTCAGGCCTATTATCGCTTGGTCGACCCCCTGTGAATCTCAGTACTGAAGAGCGTCGCCAATCTGTTTTTCAGTGGTTAACACAAACTGCATCGAGCGGTTTTACCTCCTCGTCCTCTCAGTCAAGGCAACAACTATCGTCATCATCATCATTATCAACAGTCCAACTTGTGTGTTTAACAAACACAGTCCAAATGTAAACCAATGTACAGACCACTGTGAATAACACATACTCTGAAGAGCTCTTTGACGACACAATGCGGTTGGGGTCAGAAGCCATTTTAAAAGATCAAGAGGCCAAAGGGGATGATTTAGTCTACTCTGACACCCAATCGCTGATTCCCTCAGAGGAGGAGAAGGAAGCTTGTCAGTCGGCAGAAATCCAGAGTAGTCCGCAATGCCTTGCAGTGCCTGTGGCTTCTAGCCCACAGCTTGAGGATGTAGACTGTCAGAATGAGGAAGTCACCTGTGATGATGATGTTGATGATGACATTGCAGATCCAATGAATTGATGTGGAGGAGTCACTTGGAGAAAAAAAGCCACACAGGTCCTGAGCTTCCATCCACTGTGACATCCTCTGTCTCCTCCTTCTCGCCACTTCCAAGACCAAGCGTTCCTCTGCTGCTCATGTGCCGGAGCAGCATGAGTAAGCACTATCCCCAATCCCAGACACTGTCAGCCGATTGCCACCGCCATCACCAGAGACTACCCTTTCTCATTCCACCAGTTTGACCTGCACGCCATTGAGCAGCCAGTCCACCATTAAGCCTTCTATGTACCAGGTGTCGGAGCATAAGAAACACTTTCACCCCAACCATCCCAAAGCCAAAAGCCTAAATGTCATAATTGCCAGACTTTTGGCCTTGGAAATGTTGCCTTTCCACCTGATGGACACAGATGGGTTCCGCCACCTCCTGGCCCTGGCATTCCCCCAATATCAGGTACCGAGCAGGCATTGCTTTGCAAGAAAAGCTGTCCCTGCCCGGCCAGTCACGTGGCAGAAAAAATCTCCAGCGTGTTGGCTGCATCTGTGTCCACCAAAGTCCATCTCACTACAGACACATGCACTTAAATATAAGTTAGTCACATGCACGGTCAAGGGCGTTACATCTCACTGACTGCTCACTGGGTGAGTTTGGTGGATGACAGTGCCTCTAGTGATGATGGTGGGTCTCGGGCTCGGCAGACACTCTTCCACACTGGGTTGTTGCAGGGTCCACATCCCCAACCTACATGGTTAGCATCATGTGCCAAGAGAAATCAGGATGTTCTGAATTAATGTGTCTTGGAGATCATCAACACACAGTTCAAGAGCTGTGGGACGGCATCTGTGCACTTAGACTGACCATGGCTGGTGCTAAGAACCTGGCGAAAGGCAAGTTGGTGTGCGACAACGGGAAAATTCTCCTTGCTGGCCTTAAACTTGGTAGACTTATGCACATCTCTTGACGGTTTGCTGAGGAAGGCTCGAGGTCTTAGCTCACACTTCCAGCGTACGCACCCTGATTCGGCACGACTTGCAGTGCTGCAGCGTGATTTGGGCCTCCCCGTCAACTGTCTCATTGTTGATGTGGCAACACACTGGAATTCCACCCTCCAAATGCTCTAGCGATTGTGGCAGCAGCATAATGCCATTATGCAGTATGAAGTGTTGCATGGCCGGACGGGCAGTGGTCGGGGTGTTGAGCCATAGAGAGTGGAGGCAGGTGAAGGATCTTTGCACCATCCTTCACAGTTTTGAAGGCGCGACCAAAATGTTCAGTCAGGAAAATGTCCTTGTCAGCATGACCATTTTGGTAATTTTTTTACTGGAACAAGTGTCAGACAGTCTGCGGCAGCAGGTCCCAGCAGTGATGGAGGAGGAGGCGGACACAGATTTGGACAAAGCCTTACTCGCCGTCGGCTGTAAAAGACCCGACCGTTTCCCAAATTTATAGGTCTTCTTTAGGCAGTTGTTTGAGGTCCACGGCTGGTGCAGGATGGCACTTCAGTGCATGAGGCTAGCCAGGGCTGTGGTGAAACTTAGGATGAAGAAGTGGAGGAGGATGATGAGGCAGGGCTGGACACAGACGGTACCGATTTCCCTTCAGTGGTAGGAGGTTGGCACAGATTTCAGGAGGAGGAGGAAGAGGAGGAAGATCTGTTTAGTGTCCCTCGACCCCGAGACTTGGGAGATCCTGGCAGCATCTCTCACGAGTGCTTGGATGCTACATTACCTGCAACATGATCCATGCATCAAGGCAATCAAAATGAACAGCAGTTACTGGGTGGCCACCCTCCTTGATCCACGTTACAAATCAATGGTCAGCAATTTCCTTCCACCCACACAAATTGACAGTAGAATGCAAGAATTTGAGACAGTGCTCATTGACCAACTCAAGACATCTGTTGTGTCTTCTTCACATTCTAATGTCACGGTGGAACAACGTCAGCAACGTGCCAGCAGTAGAATGTTAATGCCTCACTGTTAATGCCCTCCGCACCAAACAAACCCTGCCAATCTACAGTCTATCCTAATGCCACCTACTCACCCTCACACTGCTCCTTCTGGCTTCCGGGGACATATCCCCCAACCCAGGGCCCCCCCAGCACATTCCCACCATAGTCTCTGCCTCCTCGAACAAACTCACCACTACTAATTCCGCTAATCCCTTCAACCGGATACACATCCCTCTGACCCGTGCTCCCCCCAAACCTCTCCTTGGAGCTCTCTGGAATGCACGGTTTGTATGTAATAAACTCTCATACATACATGACTTGTTCATCTCACGCAACCTACTCTTCCTTGGTCTGACTGAAACCTGGCTGACCCCCTCTGACACAGTCTCCTCTGCCGCACCTCTCTTTGAGCGCGCCTCCAACTTACCCACAATCCTCGCCCTGGTAACAATCATGGTGGAGCGTCGGCCTCCTCCTGTCAGACACCTGCTCCTTTTCCCCCCTCCCCTCTGCCTTCCTCACCCTCTTTCCTTTTAAGTCCTTGCCCCCACTACGCCCCCCCCCC